>JAVIAB010000091.1:28962909-29224398 GCA_032433765.1 Megaustenia siamemsis
ATGATTGCATGAACGGTCGCCATTCATCTTAATTCTGCGATGAATATTCTAGTCCCCTACAGAGTATATTTCTATACGAGCTCCAGTTCTTGTCTGGTTTCACTGTGTATAGCTTCTTTTAGTTGCAGCTTTTGATCATTTTTTTTGTTTGTTCATTTTATTTTGAGTTTGAATATACGTTCTCTCGACAATGGTCTTCTTTCGGTTATCACAGCCACCAGGCATGCATGATCCAGGCATAGAGTGAATTCAGCGTCGAGACATAATATCATCATCTTTATCAGCGCGAAGACATAATATCATCATCTTCAACAGCGCGAAGACATAATGGGGTCCTCGGTAGCCTAGTTGGGAAAACCACCCGACTGGGCTACCGACGTTCGGACAACCCGTGTTCGATTCCCGCTGGGAGCAGTGTGAATTGTACTCATGGTTGGAAAAACAAAATACCTCGACGGTCGACCCAGCCGTTGGCAGAATTGGGTACCAGCGTATTACCCTGGGAAGGTGAGGAATGTCGCTTCGCATCTTAATTTCGATGCTTGAGGCGACACTATACAGAAATATCCGAACATTTCTGGATAGGCGGCCGAGCACATATGGGTGTAAACTCGCGTGCTAAGACGCCGGTTCAAGTCTCGTACTTTACCTTACCTTACCTTGAAGACATAATATGATCAGCTTCATTTGCGTGAAGACATAATATCATCATCTTCATCAGCGCGAAGACATAATATCATCATCTTCATCAGCGCGAAGACATAATATCATCATCTTCATCAGCGCGAAGACATAATATCTTCATCTTCATCAGCGCGAAGACATAATATCATCATCTTCATCAGCGCGAAGACATAATATCATCATCTTCATCAGCGCGAAGACATAATATCTTCATCTTCATCAGCGCGAAGACATAATATCATCATCTTCATCAGCGCGAAGACATAATATCTTCATCTTCATCAGCGCGAAGACATAATATCATCATCTTCATCAGCGCCGAGATCATAACCATTTGGCATATCCTTTACATATATGGCCCTTTTCGTCTTGTCAGACGGTTTAGTGGATGCTATTGTGTATATATTTTCGTGGAGGTTTTGGTTTTGTCGAACAACTTCTCTCATGGCTGATTCTACCAATGCTTCACTCGGCCACATAATGAACAAGTCAGGTCCACTGATCCACAGGGTTTTCATTTTTTTTTTTCATGATTCTTTTCTCTTCCATGTTTTGCCATGGTACATTCTCAAATGATGTTATGCCATTTTTTATACATGCTCTCCATGATGTGTGATCACTTGTCAGATGTTCCCAGTCATTTTCATAGATGGAGAAGTCATTCAGAGATGATTTACAGATATCTCTAGTTTAGGTCTACCGATTTGTCTTTTTCCGTGTATTAGTTCACCATATAGTATTTGCTTCAGGATGCGTTTTTCTTCCATTCGCTGAACGTGCCCCAGACATCTTACCTTCAGCTTTAGAGCATTGACATGATTGTTGGGGTCTTAGCACGTTGCAGGACTGCTAAGTTGGTTAGTTTGTCCTGCCATTTGATGTGCATTATTCTGAGTAGGCATCGCATGTTGAAGATACCTAGTCTTTTTTCATAATTTGAGTATGTTGTCCAGGTTTCAGATCCATATAATAGTGTGCTAAGCATACATCATCATCATCAAGTACCGGGCCTACTGGCGTAGGTGAGCATGTATCTCAACAACTTTCGATCTCGACAGTTAATTATCATTTCTGTTGTTGACCTTCTGCGAAGCCATTCTCTTAAGCTGTCTGGTATCTTTTCTCTTTCCTTACCTCTGTCTCTTCGTCCCTCAATTTTCCCAGTTGTCACAATATATCCCAGCTTTTTTCTTCTCATTACATGGCCAAAAAATGATGATTGTTTCTTTCTAATATTGGAAATTAGCTCTCTTTTTGCTTTGGCCTCTTTCAGAACGTTTTCATTACTCTTCTTAGCTGTCCATGGTATTCTCAATATTCTTCTGTAAAACATTTCTACAGACTCCAGTGATTTTCTTGTCTGTTGTCCTATTGTGCATGATTCACATCCACATGTTAAGACTGGCTCTACGTAACATTTAAGAACTCTTTTTCCTGCCTCCACTGTCAAAAATGGATTGCATAGTATCTTCCTAATTTTTTGGAAAGCTGCTTTTGCCTGAGCCATTCTGCATCTCACCTCTTTTGTACATCTTCCGTCTGAGGTTAACAAAGTTCCCAAATATTTAAATTCATTTACATGTTTTAATATTGTTACACTTGTCTTTATTTTACACTGAGGTGATGTCTTTTTCTTTGTTGATGATGATGATGATGTCCAGGTTTCAGATCCATATACCAGTGTGCTCAGCATACACGTTTGATATATTAAGAGTTTGGTCTTTGGTGTTAGTTTCGTGTTATTCCAATCCCTTTCTGTAAGTTTGCCGAAATTCGGAGCTGCTTTGTCAATTCGGCTGTTTATTTCATCATCAAAGAGAAATGGTTGACGTGATTGGATACGTAAATCTCTCAACTGACCCAAGTGGGCAATCTTTCAAAGTGGTTAATACAGGATTAAGCTTATATGTTTGTTAAGCCTACTCCATGGAGACGAAATTTGTTAGAGCTTAGGCCTTGCCAGAAAAATATATAATTGTCTTCCTTTGCAGAACGACAGTCTGAGAGTCTTGTTTTCCTGGAAGGCAGCAATATCGACCTGTAGTTTCTTTAGTTCTTTGTCTATGATGGCTGTTATTCTAACTTGCCCTTCTTTCAGTGTGTTTGTTTTAACAAGTCCAGGGCGCAAGGTCCTTACGTCCCATGCCCAGGGCAGAAGGCCCATTCGCTCCATGTGTCAAGTTTAAACATTGGTGCTTTCTTCCTCATTTCACTTTGCCTAGTCTGCCTGTTCACAGACTATGGAGATAGTGCTTTACCCAGTCACATTATCCCGCTCTCGACTTCGTTCGAAGAATTTCCGAAGGAGGGACGATGTCCTTTACACCTTACATTAATGACAGCCCATGTGGGAGAATCTCTGTCACTAGCCAGATCTCCAACTTCTTCTACTGTCATGCTCAGTCTCTCTTTGTCTTCTTCTATTATATGAAACCTTCTTAGTCTGCCGCTGATGCGTCGTCCCAGAACCCCGCCTTCACTTCTAAAACATAAAATAAAATATAAATAAAGAAATGTAATCAAACAAATGTAATCAAGACTAAATTTAACATTACTTCTCATGATTCAATTGGAACAGTGGCAAGACGTGTATCTTGTTTATTGTTGATTGGCGGCTTTTAAGTTCAGCCCACCTTAAAGGGGTAAAAAGAAAAAAAGATTGTTTCCTGACGTAGTGCCCATCATTTTGCCCAAAACAAGATGCAGCTACGGTCTAAGAGTATGTGTATAGCGTCGCATACGTCACGAAGCGTGAGCGAATTCCCCATCGTATTAGTTAGGAAGGTAGTATAACAAGTCGTCGTTAACCTCTGTCCTGGGATGAGCATCTGTCGATCAGTGCCAGAATTTCTCCGCATTTTATCTAGAGAAGATTAGAGGAGGGGTTGGGAAGGGGGTGGGGAAGGGAGGAGACTGCTGGGTAGTGTAGAGGTAAATCTCTGGACAAGAAAGTCCTGGATTCAATCTCTATCGCAGTCGGTGGGGATATCTCAAACATCAAATCTCTGGGTTCTTCGTGACTTTAATCTATCAAGGTCTCCGTGTAGTGAGATTCATCTAACCTTGTCGTTGTAGTGAGATGATATGTCTAACCTTGTCGGTGTAGTGAGATGATATGTCTAACCTTGTCGGTGTTGTGATATGATATGTTTAACCTTGTCGGTGTAGTGAGATGATATGTCTAACCTTGTCGGTGTAGTGAGATGATATGTCTAACCTTGTCGGTGTAGTGAGATGATATGTCTAACCTTGTCGTTGTAGTGAGATGATATGTTTAACCTTGTCGGTGTAGTGAGATGATATGTCTAACCTTGTCGTTGTAGTGAGATGATATGTCTAACCTTGTCGTTGTAGTGAGATGATATGTTTAACCTTGTCGGTGTAGTGAGATGATATGTCTAACCTTGTCGTTGTAGTGAGATGATATGTTTAACCTTGTCGGTGTAGTGAGATGATATGTCTAACCTTGTCGGTGTAGTGAGATGATATGTCTAACCTTGTCGGTGTAGTGAGATGATATGTCTAACCTTGTCGTTGTAGTGAGATGATATGTTTAACCTTGTCGGTGTTGTGATATGATATGTTTAACCTTGTCGTTGTAGTGAGATGATATGTTTAACCTTGTCGGTGTAGTGAGATGATATGTCTAACCTTGTCGGTGTTGTGAGATGATATGTCTAACCTTGTCGTTGTAGTGAGATGATATGTTTAACCTTGTCGGTGTTGTGATATGATATGTCTAACCTTGTCGTTGTAGTGAGATGATATGTCTAACCTTGTCGTTGTAGTGAGATGATATGTCTAACCTTGTCGTTGTAGTGAGATGATATGTTTAACCTTGTCGTTGTAGTGAGATGATATGTTTAACCTTGTCGTTGTAGTGAGATGATATGTTTAACCTTGTCGTTGTAGTGAGATGATATGTCTAACCTTGTCGGTGTAGTGAGATGATATGTCTAACCTTGTCGGTGTAGTGAGATGATATGTCTAACCTTGTCGGTGTTGTGATATGATATGTCTAACCTTGTCGTTGTAGTGAGATGATATGTCTAACCTTGTCGGTGTAGTGAGATGATATGTCTAACCTTGTCGGTGTTGTGATATGATATGTCTAACCTTGTCGGTGTTGTGAGATGATATGTCTAACCTTGTCGGTGTTGTGATATGATATGTCTAACCTTGTCGTTGTAGTGAGATGATATGTCTAACCTTGTCGGTGTTGTGATATGATATGTCTAACCTTGTCGGTGTTGTGATATGATATGTCTAACCTTGTCGTTGTAGTGAGATGATATGTCTAACCTTGTCGGTGTTGTGATATGATATGTCTAACCTTGTCGTTGTAGTGAGATGATATGTCTAACCTTGTCGGTGTTGTGATATGATATGTCTAACCTTGTCGTTGTAGTGAGATGATATGTCTAACCTTGTCGTTGTAGTGAGATGATATGTTTAACCTTGTCGGTGTAGTGAGATGATATGTCTAACCTTGTCGGTGTTGTGATATGATATGTTTAACCTTGTCGGTGTAGTGAGATGATATGTCTAACCTTGTCGGTGTAGTGAGATGATATGTCTAACCTTGTCGGTGTAGTGAGATGATATGTCTAACCTTGTCGTTGTAGTGAGATGATATGTTTAACCTTGTCGGTGTAGTGAGATGATATGTCTAACCTTGTCGTTGTAGTGAGATGATATGTCTAACCTTGTCGTTGTAGTGAGATGATATGTTTAACCTTGTCGGTGTAGTGAGATGATATGTCTAACCTTGTCGTTGTAGTGAGATGATATGTTTAACCTTGTCGGTGTAGTGAGATGATATGTCTAACCTTGTCGGTGTAGTGAGATGATATGTCTAACCTTGTCGGTGTAGTGAGATGATATGTCTAACCTTGTCGTTGTAGTGAGATGATATGTTTAACCTTGTCGGTGTTGTGATATGATATGTTTAACCTTGTCGTTGTAGTGAGATGATATGTTTAACCTTGTCGGTGTAGTGAGATGATATGTCTAACCTTGTCGGTGTTGTGAGATGATATGTCTAACCTTGTCGTTGTAGTGAGATGATATGTTTAACCTTGTCGGTGTTGTGATATGATATGTCTAACCTTGTCGTTGTAGTGAGATGATATGTCTAACCTTGTCGTTGTAGTGAGATGATATGTCTAACCTTGTCGTTGTAGTGAGATGATATGTTTAACCTTGTCGTTGTAGTGAGATGATATGTTTAACCTTGTCGTTGTAGTGAGATGATATGTTTAACCTTGTCGTTGTAGTGAGATGATATGTCTAACCTTGTCGGTGTAGTGAGATGATATGTCTAACCTTGTCGGTGTAGTGAGATGATATGTCTAACCTTGTCGGTGTTGTGATATGATATGTCTAACCTTGTCGTTGTAGTGAGATGATATGTCTAACCTTGTCGGTGTAGTGAGATGATATGTCTAACCTTGTCGGTGTTGTGATATGATATGTCTAACCTTGTCGGTGTTGTGAGATGATATGTCTAACCTTGTCGGTGTTGTGATATGATATGTCTAACCTTGTCGTTGTAGTGAGATGATATGTCTAACCTTGTCGGTGTTGTGATATGATATGTCTAACCTTGTCGGTGTTGTGATATGATATGTCTAACCTTGTCGTTGTAGTGAGATGATATGTCTAACCTTGTCGGTGTTGTGATATGATATGTCTAACCTTGTCGTTGTAGTGAGATGATATGTCTAACCTTGTCGGTGTTGTGATATGATATGTCTAACCTTGTCGTTGTAGTGAGATGATATGTCTAACCTTGTCGTTGTAGTGAGATGATATGTTTAACCTTGTCGGTGTAGTGAGATGATATGTCTAACCTTGTCGGTGTTGTGATATGATATGTCTAACCTTGTCGTTGTAGTGAGATGATATGTCTAACCTTGTCAGTGTAGTGAGATGATATGTCTAACCTTGTCGGTGTTGTGATATGATATGTCTAACCTTGTCGTTGTAGTGAGATGATATGTCTAACCTTGTCGGTGTAGTGAGATGATATGTCTAACCTTGTCGGTGTTGTGATATGATATGTCTAACCTTGTCGGTGTTGTGATATGATATGTCTAACCTTGTCGGTGTAGTGAGATGATATGTTTAACCTTGTCGGTGTAGTGAGATGATATGTCTAACCTTGTCGGTGTTGTGAGATGATATGTCTAACCTTGTCGGTGTAGTGAGATGATATGTCTAACCTTGTCGGTGTTGTGATATGATATGTCTAACCTTGTCGGTGTTGTGAGATGATATGTCTAACCTTGTCGTTGTAGTGAGATGATATGTCTAACCTTGTCGGTGTAGTGAGATGATATGTCTAACCTTGTCGGTGTTGTGATATGATATGTCTAACCTTGTCGGTGTTGTGAGATGATATGTCTAACCTTGTCGGTGTTGTGATATGATATGTCTAACCTTGTCGTTGTAGTGAGATGATATGTCTAACCTTGTCGGTGTTGTGATATGATATGTCTAACCTTGTCGGTGTAGTGAGATGATATGTCTAACCTTGTCGTTGTAGTGAGATGATATGTTTAACCTTGTCGGTGTAGTGAGATGATATGTCTAACCTTGTCGGTGTTGTGATATGATATGTCTAACCTTGTCGGTGTAGTGAGATGATATGTCTAACCTTGTCGGTGTTGTGATATGATATGTCTAACCTTGTCGTTGTAGTGAGATGATATGTCTAACCTTGTCAGTGTAGTGAGATGATATGTCTAACCTTGTCGGTGTTGTGATATGATATGTCTAACCTTGTCGTTGTAGTGAGATGATATGTCTAACCTTGTCGGTGTAGTGAGATGATATGTCTAACCTTGTCGGTGTTGTGATATGATATGTCTAACCTTGTCGGTGTTGTGATATGATATGTCTAACCTTGTCGGTGTAGTGAGATGATATGTTTAACCTTGTCGGTGTAGTGAGATGATATGTCTAACCTTGTCGGTGTTGTGAGATGATATGTCTAACCTTGTCGTTGTAGTGAGATGATATGTTTAACCTTGTCGGTGTAGTGAGATGATATGTCTAACCTTGTCGGTGTTGTGATATGATATGTCTAACCTTGTCGTTGTAGTGAGATGATATGTCTAACCTTGTCGGTGTAGTGAGATGATATGTCTAACCTTGTCGATGTAGCGAGATACGTCTAACCTTGTCGATGTAGTGAGATACGTCTAACCTTGTCGATGTAGTGAGATACGTCTAACCTTGTCGGTATAGTGAGATACGTCTAACCTTGTCGATGTATTGAGATACGTCTAACATTGTCGGTGTAGTGAGATACGTCTAACCTTGTCGATGTAGTGATGCGGCTAACCTTGTCGGTGTAGTGAGATACGTCTAACCATGTCGGGGTAGTGAGATGATATGTCTAACCTTGTCGGTGTAGTGAGATACGTCTAACCTTGTCGGTGTAGTGAGTTACGTCTAACCTTGTCGGTGTAGTGAGATACGTCTAACCTTGTCGGTATAGTGAGATACGTCTGACTTTCACGTTGTAGTTAGATGATATGTCTAACCTTTTCGGTCTAGTGAGATACGTCAGACCTTCCCGGTGTAGGGAGATACGTCTGACCTTCTCCGTGTAGTGAGATACGTCTGACCTTGTCGGTGTAATGAGATACGTTTGACCTTCTCGATGTAGTGAGATACGTCTGACCTTCTCGGTGTAGCGAGATACGTCAGACCTTCTCGATGTAGTGAGATACGTCTGACCTTTTCGGTGAAGTGAGATACGTCTAACCTTGTCGGTGTAGCGAGATGATATGTCTAACCTTGTCAGTGTAGTGAGATGATATGTCTAACCTTGTCGGTGTTGTGATATGATATGTCTAACCTTGTCGGTGTAGTGAGATGATATGTCTAACCTTGTCGGTGTAGTGAGATGATATGTTTAACCTTGTCGGTGTAGTGAGATGATATGTCTAACCTTGTCGGTGTTGTGATATGATATGTCTAACCTTGTCGTTGTAGTGAGATGATATGTCTAACCTTGTCAGTGTAGTGAGATGATATGTCTAACCTTGTCGGTGTTGTGATATGATATGTCTAACCTTGTCGTTGTAGTGAGATGATATGTCTAACCTTGTCGGTGTAGTGAGATGATATGTCTAACCTTGTCGGTGTTGTGATATGATATGTCTAACCTTGTCGGTGTTGTGATATGATATGTCTAACCTTGTCGGTGTAGTGAGATGATATGTTTAACCTTGTCGGTGTAGTGAGATGATATGTCTAACCTTGTCGGTGTTGTGATATGATATGTCTAACCTTGTCGTTGTAGTGAGATGATATGTTTAACCTTGTCGGTGTAGTGAGATGATATGTCTAACCTTGTCGGTGTTGTGATATGATATGTCTAACCTTGTCGTTGTAGTGAGATGATATGTCTAACCTTGTCGGTGTAGTGAGATGATATGTCTAACCTTGTCGATGTAGCGAGATACGTCTAACCTTGTCGATGTAGTGAGATACGTCTAACCTTGTCGATGTAGTGAGATACGTCTAACCTTGTCGGTATAGTGAGATACGTCTAACCTTGTCGATGTATTGAGATACGTCTAACCTTGTCGGTGTAGTGAGATACGTCTAACCTTGTCGATGTAGTGAGATGCGGCTAACCTTGTCGGTGTAGTGAGATACGTCTAACCATGTCGGGGTAGTGAGATGATATGTCTAACCTTGTCGGTGTAGTGAGATACGTCTAACCTTGTCGGTGTAGTGAGTTACGTCTAACCTTGTCGGTGTAGTGAGATACGTCTAACCTTGTCGGTATAGTGAGATACGTCTGACCTTCACGGTGTAGTTAGATGATATGTCTAACCTTTTCGGTCTAGTGAGATACGTCTGACCTTCCCGGTGTAGGGAGATACGTCTGACCTTCTCCGTGTAGTGAGATACGTCTGACCTTGTCGGTGTAATGAGATACGTTTGACCTTCTCGATGTAGTGAGATACGTCTGACCTTCTCGGTATAGCGAGATACGTCAGACCTTCTCGATGTAGTGAGATACGTCTGACCTTTTCGGTGAAGTGAGATACGTCTAACCTTGTCGGTGTAGCGAGATGATATGTCTAACCTTGTCAGTGTAGTGAGATGATATGTCTAACCTTGTCGGTGTTGTGATATGATATGTCTAACCTTGTCGGTGTAGTGAGATGATATGTCTAACCTTGTCGTTGTAGTGAGATGATATGTTTAACCTTGTCGGTGTAGTGAGATGATATGTCTAACCTTGTCGGTGTTGTGATATGATATGTCTAACCTTGTCGTTGTAGTGAGATGATATGTCTAACCTTGTCAGTGTAGTGAGATGATATGTCTAACCTTGTCGGTGTTGTGATATGATATGTCTAACCTTGTCGTTGTAGTGAGATGATATGTCTAACCTTGTCGGTGTAGTGAGATGATATGTCTAACCTTGTCGGTGTTGTGATATGATATGTCTAACCTTGTCGGTGTTGTGATATGATATGTCTAACCTTGTCGGTGTAGTGAGATGATATGTTTAACCTTGTCGGTGTAGTGAGATGATATGTCTAACCTTGTCGGTGTTGTGATATGATATGTCTAACCTTGTCGTTGTAGTGAGATGATATGTTTAACCTTGTCGGTGTAGTGAGATGATATGTCTAACCTTGTCGGTGTTGTGATATGATATGTCTAACCTTGTCGTTGTAGTGAGATGATATGTCTAACCTTGTCGGTGTAGTGAGATGATATGTCTAACCTTGTCGATGTAGCGAGATACGTCTAACCTTGTCGATGTAGTGAGATACGTCTAACCTTGTCGATGTAGTGAGATACGTCTAACCTTGTCGGTATAGTGAGATACGTCTAACCTTGTCGATGTATTGAGATACGTCTAACCTTGTCGGTGTAGTGAGATACGTCTAACCTTGTCGATGTAGTGAGATGCGGCTAACCTTGTCGGTGTAGTGAGATACGTCTAACCATGTCGGGGTAGTGAGATGATATGTCTAACCTTGTCGGTGTAGTGAGATACGTCTAACCTTGTCGGTGTAGTGAGTTACGTCTAACCTTGTCGGTGTAGTGAGATACGTCTAACCTTGTCGGTATAGTGAGATACGTCTGACCTTCACGGTGTAGTTAGATGATATGTCTAACCTTTTCGGTCTAGTGAGATACGTCTGACCTTCCCGGTGTAGGGAGATACGTCTGACCTTCTCCGTGTAGTGAGATACGTCTGACCTTGTCGGTGTAATGAGATACGTTTGACCTTCTCGATGTAGTGAGATACGTCTGACCTTCTCGGTGTAGCGAGATACGTCAGACCTTCTCGATGTAGTGAGATACGTCTGACCTTTTCGGTGAAGTGAGATACGTCTAACCTTGTCGGTGTAGCGAGATACGACTGACCTTCTCGGCGTTGTGAGATACGTCTGACCTTCTCGGTGAAGTGAGATACGTCTAACCTTGTCAGTGTAGTGAGATACGTCTAACCTTGTCTGTGTAGTGAGATACGTCTAACCTTCTCGGTGTAGTGAGATACGTCTGACCTTGTCGGTGTTGTGAGATACGTCTGACCTTCTCGATGTAGTGAGATACGTCCGACCTTCTCAGTGTAGTGAGATACGTCTGACCTTCTCGATGTAGTGAGATACGTCTGTCCTTCTCGGTGAAGTGAGATACGTCTAACCTTGTCGGTGTAGTGAGATACGTCTAACCTTGTTGGTGTAGTGAGATACGTCTAACCTTGTCGGTGTAGTGAGATACGTCTGACCTTCTCGGTGTAGTGAGATACGTCTAACCTTGTCGGTGTAGTGAGATACGTCTAACCTTGTCGGTGTAGTGATATACGTCTGACCTTGTCGGTGTAGTGAGATACTTCTGACCTTGTCGGTGTAGTGAAATACGTCTGACCTTCTCGGTGTAGTGAGATACGTCTGACCTTCTCGATGTATTGAGTCACGTCTGACCTTGTCGGTGTAGTGAGATACGTCTGACCTTGTCGATGTAGTGAGGTACGTCTGACCTTCTGGGTGTAGTGAAATACGTCTGACCTTCTCGGTGTAGTGAGATACGTCTGACCTTCTCGGTGTAGTGAGATACGTCTGACCTTCTCGGTGTAGTGAGATACGTCTGACCTTCTCGGTGTAGTGAGATACTTCTGACCTTGTCGGTGTAGTGAGATAAGTCTGACCTTCTCGGTGTAGTGAGATACGTCTGACCTTCTCGGTGTAGGGAGATACGTCTGACCTTCTCGGTGTAGTGAGATACGTCTGACCTTCTCGGTGTAGTGAGTTACGTCTGACCTTCTCGGTGTAGTGAGATACGTCTGACCTTGTCGGTGTAGTGAGATAAGTCTGACCTTCTCGGTGTAGTGAGATACGTCTGACCTTCTCGGTGTAGGGAGATACGTCTGACCTTCTCGGTGTAGTGAGATACGTCTGACCTTCCCGGTGTAGTGAGATACGTCTGACCTTCTCGGTGTAGTGAGATACGTCTGACCTTCTCGGTGTAGTGAGATACGTCTGACCTTCTCGTTATAGTGAGATACGTCTGACCTTATCGGTGTAGTGAGATACGTCTGACCTACTCGGTGTAGTGAGATACGTCTGACCTTCTCGTTATAGTGAGATACGTCTGACCTTCTCGTTATAGTGAGATACGTCTGACCTTCTCGTTATAGTGAGATACGTCTGACCTTATCGGTATAGTGAGATACGTCTGACCTTCTCAGATGGTCTAACCGTAACAGTAAAAAAGAAGAGTTTATCTTATGCATTCTGTGCACATTAAAGAACCCCCTGTAACTGGAAATGTAAAGGAGTAGATGAAAAATGGCCCATTTGCCAGGTCAAAGTAGACAGGACAAGATTTAACCTATAAGCTTAAAACTCTGGAAGATAAAATAAAAATAACAAGAATGGTAGTGCCCCTGAAGTAGAAGAATATCTGCCTGCATGTAGAGGGCCTAGCGAGCATTGGGTGAGGGTAAGAAATATAGGGACAAAGTGATACTCATGCAGAATTCAGTCCTCGAGACTTGGCTAAAGATATATAGAGCCGGCGAACACAGATAAGCAAAGAGACAAAAACACCAGGAGAAGTTAACAAGAAACAAAAACTCATTAAAATAATACTGGTCGCAGCGGAAAGAATTAGTTCACGTTTTAAAGTTTTAAAGTCGAAAATAGAAATAATGATATGTCTAGACAACCGTCTTCCCTTCTCTGAGCAGCTGAGTCTTGCCTCTCCAAGACACGCCGCCGTTTATTACTCGTGAATTACTTATCAGTCAAGGCCGTTTTAATTGTTTGTTGTCGAGCAGATGTCACATTACAACCAGCGCGAGATCGTGGTCACATGGCATTGATGGCTCAGATGTTTTACATATTTCTCCATCTTGTTTGCAGGAAAGCAGGCTGTGTTTATTTCCAGTCCGTTTTTTTTTTAATGTTTGTGGGCGTTGTCTAATAAACATAAAGTAGCCCAGCAGATGGGATGTCGCTAAGCGAGAAGTTATTTATTTTGTGAGGAGATATTGCACTGGATACATTTATCATTGTGGCATGAAGATAAAAGTTATAACAAAAAATGTGCACTTTTAACGGAGATACCTAATGGAAGAATTAATGAATCAGCGACCAAAAGCTGGTGTCAAGGTCAGTGACCAAAAGCGAACAGTTGGTGTCAACGTCAGTGACCAAAACTGGACAGTTGGTGTCACAAGGTCAGCGACCAAAGTGACAGTTGGTGTCAAGATCAGCTACCAAAAGCGGACAGTTAGTGTCAAGATCAACGACCAAAAGCGGGCAGCTAGTGTCAAGATCAACGACCAAAAGCGGGCAGCTAGTGTCAAGATCAGCGATCAAAACTGGATAGTTGGTGTCAAGATCAGGGACCAAAACTGAACAGTTGGTGTCAAGATCAACGACCAAAAGCGGGCAGTTCGTGTCAAGATCAGCAACCAAAAGCGGACAGTTGGTGTCAAGATCAGCGACC
The DNA here is from genome assembly GCA_032433765.1 of Megaustenia siamemsis. NCBI lineage: Eukaryota > Metazoa > Mollusca > Gastropoda > Stylommatophora > Ariophantidae > Megaustenia > Megaustenia siamemsis. The sequence goes on from JAVIAB010000091.1 coordinate 28,976,593, forward strand.
AAAAGCGGACAGTTGGTGTCAAGATCAGCGACCAAAAGCGGACAGTTGGTGTCAAGATCAGCGACCAAAAGCGGACAGTTGGTGTCAAGATCAGCGACCATTAGCGAAGTGCTGCTGGTGCCAGTTGAGACTGCCTCACTTAACCCTTAACCCACGACAGATTTTGTAGGGCGCTAGGGAGTTAATATTATCTTGGGAACCCATTCTCACAACATGGTACACAAATGACGATTTGTTTCCTCATAATGACGTGGAAATTAGATATTTTTTTAAATAGTGATTCGATGAGCATGATAAAAAAAAAGTGGAGGCATGCACTTTGTACGCTGGCAATGGGTAGAGTTGTTGCAGAAGTAAAAAATACATAGGGTCACCATTGTCTATGACCCAGGACATGCGGGAGAATGGGGAAATGAAAGAGCGGACAATTTGATTCGTTGCGCTGTCGTTGAGGACGGGCAACCAATACATCGGGCGGACATATCAATGCCCTTCGAGATGTGGGTAGGGCACTGGACTTCGATAACCATGAGTCCACGTCATTCCTTCGAATGAAAGAGATGGGAGTTAAGATGAGCACAGCCAGAAACGAGAAACGTAGTAGGCGCATAAAGTAAAAGTAAAGTACCCCAGTCACGCCAAGTGGCGTATAGGGAAATATGGTGTTAGTGACCCTATATTTTACAGACCTTCAGCACATGATTTTTGGGGTAATGTGGTCAGTATTACGCCCGTGCTGCTTTACTTTCCCAGAAAAAAAATCCGGTACCCATTTAAGGCTGGGTGAACCCGGAAGCCGTCGGTTGGGATCGAACCCTACCCCTTGTCCGTGGTAGTCCATTTCACTAACCACTGAGCTATCGCGGCTTCCTTAGTAGGCGCATAACAAGACTTATCAGCCAACACAGAACTGGAGTCGTCAGTCGCTGGACACTGCGGGACTTGCTGAGGAGAGGATCTGAGCACTTGTAAACATGTTCGGAGTGCAATGATGATAACCCGCAAATAACTCAATAACTAAATAACGTTTCTAGCCCATTTTTATACTGGTCCATACAATTTAATTGACCTTTGCCCCGGAACTCTATTTCTAGCATCCTTCGGTCACTACCACATGATTGGTGGTCTATTAGTTGACCAAGATCTTACCTTTGTGTTTCAGTTGGTGTCCCTAAAAACGTTGGCTAAATGAGGGTCACTGTAATGGTAGAGGTCTCTTGATATAGAAGACCTAGTATAGCAGTGGTAGGATGTGTTGATATAGAAGACCTAGATATACAGTGGTGGTGGTCAGTCGATATAGAAGACCTAGATATATAGTGGTGGTGGTCTGTTGATATAGAAGACCTAGATAATACAATGGTGGTGGTCTGTTGATATAGAATACCTAGATATACAGTGGTGGTCGTCTGTCGATATAGAATACCTAGATATACAGTGGTGGTCGTCTGTCGATATAGAAGACCTAGATATACAGTGGTGGTCTGTTGATATAGAATACCTAGATATACAGTGGTGGTCGTCTGTCGATATAGAAGACCTAGATATACAGTGATGGTGGTCTGTTGATATAGAAGACCTAGATATATAGTGGTGGTGGTCTGTTGATATAGAAGACCTAGATAATACAATGGTGGTGGTCTGTTGATATAGAAGACCTAGATATACAGTGGTGGTCGTCTGTCGATATAGAAGACCTAGATATACAGTGATGGTGGTCTGTTGATATAGAAGACCTAGATATACAGTGATGGTGGTCTGTTGATATAGAAGACCTAGATATACAGTGGTGGTGGTCTGTTGATATAGAAGACCTAGATATACAGTGGTGGTGGTCTGTTGATATAGAAGACCTAGATATACAGTGGTGGTGGTCTGCTGATATAAAAGACCCAGTACTGCGGTACTGCTGGGCAGGACAAGCTTCAATCTCTCTAGAAAAGTCAAGGAATTCACGAAAAGCATTGATGTTCGCCATCTTTTCATCGTGTCTCTGAGAGCCTAGAGCTCGTGTGGACTCCTGATACTCGCTTTCATAATAATAATAATAATCATCATCATCATCACCATCATCATCATCATCATCATCATCATCATAATCATCATAATCATCTAAGTGCTTTTGAATAGATATGTTCTTTGTTGCGGTCTTTTCCTAGATCATTCACTCTATCTGTCACTACTGTACATGTTTGACATCAATAATCTATATCGTTGCACATATCATGAACCTGCACCTAAAGACGCCCATTCATCAACTAAGCACAGAGCGTTCAGCGACCAGGAAATACAATAAGGGGCTTCATCTCAGCTGTTGCTCGTCGATCGTGACACATGAAGTCAGTTACAAGTCACTGACCAGTCTGGTCCCTCGTGTTCAGTCTCTAAATGTGGGGAATTGTGTATGTGTTACTGTAGCAATATCAAGGTTCACAGAACTCCTTTAAATGGACACCAGACTCTCATCTCTGGGGGTATGTGGGACGATCTGACGTGATACTCTTACCCCTCCCCGGAACATTGTAAACACATATCAGTTCTGAGCTCTCTGGTGAGAGTTATAGAGTTGGTTATAAAAAAAAGGGGGGGGGGGTGGTAGAGCTGAGATGGAAAAAGATAAGAAGATTATCTATCTATCTATCTATCTATCTATCTATCTATCTATCTATCTATCTATCTATCTATCTATCTATCTATCTATCTATCTATCTATCTATCTATCTATCTATCTATCTATCTATCTATCTATCTATCTATCTATCTATCTATCTATCTATCTATCTATCTATCTATCTATCTATCTATCTATCTATCTATCTATCTATCTATCTATCTATTGACCTTTCGAGCCGTAGCCGGCCTATAGGGCATAGACCCAGATACACTTTCTCTTATCTAAATTTATTTTTGCAGTTTTCAATCCTTGTAAAGATCTTTTATCTAATCTCGCCATTTGTCTCAGTTCTGTGCATGCAACTCATTTAGGGGGCCGATTCCTGCTGCCTCTCTGATCAATGTTCTTCTCAGTGTCTCTCTGGGTCGGCCTCTTATACATATATATGAAGGGATTGATAAAAGAGCAATATAATAATTGGGAAAGTACTATCGTTAGGCTGACCATACTTTCTTGAGACCAAATTAAGGCAACGAACGGCAAAAGCAGGACTGACGGTCGTTTTATTCTTTTTTCACGATCAAGGAAGAAGACACAAATCAAAGATATCAACATTTTGTGTTGACCGTTATTCTTGACTGACCTCACACAGAGTTGTTAGGTAGAGGATCACAGATGGACTGTGTTTCATCACGGTCCCACCAGGGATATTGTTTTCCATGGAATATTCTTATGAAGCAAATGTCGGTCTTGCAACACCTTCTCATACCGACGTTAGTAAACTCTTTATACATACATTCGCAGTAGCAGGCAATCTAACCATCAAAAGTGGGCTCCAAACACAAGCGTTTTTCGGTCTTCTAGATTCTTGACACTCTGTGGGGGGAGGAGAGACCCTGCCTTGCTCATGACTCCCCTTTCACTACCTAAAAGTTCACAATATATTTCACATATAATAATAAAGATACTCTGGTCTACACAATATGTTGCACATATAAAAGAAGAGGCTCTGGTCTACACAATATGTTGCACATATAAAAGAAGATACTTTGGTCTACACAATATGTTGCACATATAATAGAAGAGGCTCTGGTGTACGCAATATGTTGCACATATAATAGAAGATACTTTGGTCTACACAATATGTTGCACATATAATAGAAGAGGCTCTGGTGTACACAATATGTTGCACATATAATAGAAGAGGCTCTGGTCTACACAATATGTTACACATATAATAGAAGATACTCTAGTCTACACAATATGTTGCACATATAATAGAAGAGGCTCTGGTGTACACAATATGTTGCACATATAATAGAAGATACTCTAGTCTACACAATATGTTGCACATATAATAGAAGAGGCTCTGGGTACACAATATTTTGCACATATAATAGAAGATACTCTAGTCTACACAATATGTTGCACATATAATAGAAGATACTCTAGTCTACACAATATGTTGCACATATAATAGAAGAGGCTCTGGTCTACACAATATAAGTAAGTAAAGTAAAGAGCGTGTCACGCCAAGTGGCGTATAGGGAATACGGTGTTAGTGACCATAATTTTTACAGACCTTCAGCACAAGATTTTTGGGTAAGGTGGTCGGTATTACGCCCGTGCCGCTTTACTTTCCCAGAAAAATCCGGTACATCATTAAAGGCTGGGTGAACCGGAAGCCGTCGGTTGGAATCGAACCCTACCTCTTGTCCGTTGTAGTCAGGTTCACTAACCACTGAGCTATCGCGGCTCCCTCTACAGTATATGTTTCACATATAATAGATGAGACTCAGGTCTACACAATATGTTTCACATATAATAGAAGAGTCTCTGGTCTACACAATATGTTTCACATATAATAGATGAGACTCTAGTCTACACAATATGTTTCACATATAATAGATGAGACTCTAGTCTACACAATATGTTTCACATATAATAGATGAGACTCTAGTCTACACAATATGTTGCACATATAATAGATGAGACTCAGGTCTACAAAAAACTTCAGAATGAATCTACTGCCCATTCGCAGTCGTACATTTCAGTCACAGCGTTAGCTCCGAACACCGGGTACAGCCCTCTTCATCGTGACGTCATTCTTGTTAGTTTGAGCGTGTCGTTCTCAGATACAATTGGTTGCATGACCGGCCGCACTTTGAAGGAAATTTAAAAAAAAAAAAAAGCTCAATAAAAGAAGACTTAAAGCTTTTGCAACAATTTCAATGAAAGATTCATTTCATTACAAACTGGACAAAACTTACTTTTATTTTTTTTAAATTGAAATTACCGGATGGTCGGTAATGTTGGAAAGGGGGTGGGGGGGGGGAGTGGGGGGGGGGGTACTGTTGCATTATAAACGATAGGTTTCATGATCCTAACTTTAAAGAGGAAGATTGGGAAAAGTTCAGTGGTTAGTGAACTTGATTACAAAGGACAAGAGGTAGGGGTCGATCCCAACCGACGGTTTCCGGGTTCAGCCTTAATGCTTAAATGGGTACCGGAATTTTTTTCTGGGAAAGTAAAGCGGCACGGACGTAATACCGACCACATTACCCCAAAAATCATGTGCTGAAGGTCTGTAAAATATAGGGTCACTAACACCATATTCCCTATACGCCACTTGGCGTGACGGGGGTTCTTTACTTTTTTTAAATTTTTACTTGGGAAAAGTGCAAGATATAAAGTGAAGAGAGAGAAGCTCCTAGTTTTGGGAAAGAGGAATGAGATGAATGTGGAAGGGAGGATTAAGAAAGAAAGATTGACATAATCAAAATGTATGACACGGAAGGCAAGATAGGTGGTAGACCGGAAGGGAGAAAAGATAGATAGAGAGAGAGAGAGAGAGCGAGAGAGAGGTAGAAAGGACAAAAAAGAAAGGTAGAGAAAGAAAGAGTGGGAGAGCCGTGTGTAGCGAAAATAAATAAAACGTATTTCTATTTATCTGTTGTCACATCATCAGTATGACTCCCTGGGACAACAGCAGCTGTGTACCTTGCAGGTGTCTGCTGTAGTGAAGCGCCGTGTCAGATAGGTTATCTCTGGACACCGTCATAGCAAGACCCCCTGAACGGGTGGAACTAGCCGCGCTGCAGGAAGCCTTGCTTCGTCGTGGTCTACCGTCTCTAGTCGGTACGTCGTGAGTTGTTCTAATCAGGGGTTCTGAAAATGAGCAGGGTGGACTCTACACAGATATAATTCTTCTTTGTTGTGTTAGCGCTAGTGGCGTAGTGAAAAGTGTGCTTACCTGTCACGTTACAGGGGCCCTGACTACAGTTGGGGTTGGGGGGGGGGGGGGTTAAAGAAAAATATAGCCACTACCATGCATGTCGTCTCCAAGAATTCCTTGATCTTCCTCTTAGTTTTTTTGTTGTGGAACCCCCAGGGAAAAAGACAAAGAGTAAGACCAAGTAATTGTTTGAGAAGACAGATGGAAGCAGAGCTGAAGATGATGTGGAAGACATGGAATGATCTTAAAAGAGTGACAAGAAATAGAACGGCTTGGGAAGTATTTGTTGAAGACCTATGCTCCACAGGGGCCTGAAAGGTAGAAGAAGAAGACGCATGTCTTAAGAAAAACTAAGGAGAATTTATAGACCTTTTACGACTGTTCTACGGAGTTTCTTGCAGCTGCCTTGAAGACATCTTCAGTGCTTTCGCTAATGTGTATTGGGCGTGCTTTCGCTAATGTGTATTGGGCGTGCTTTCGCTAATGTGTATTGGGCGTGCTTTCGCTAATGTGTATTGGGCGTGCTTTCGCTAATGTGTATTGGGCGTGCTTTCGCTAATGTGTATTGGGCGTGCTTTCGCTAATGTGTATTGGGCGTGCTTTCGCTAATGTGTATTGGGCGTGCTTTCGCTAATGTGTATTGGGCGTGCTTTCGCTAATGTGTATTGGGCGTGCTTTCGCTAATGTGTATTGGGCGTGCTTTCGCTAATGTGTATTGGGCGTGCTTTCGCTAATGTGTATTGGGCGTGCTTTCGCTAATGTGTATTGGGCGTGCTTTCGCTAATGTGTATTGGGCGTGCTTTCGCTAATGTGTATTGGGCGTGCTTTCGCTAATGTGTATTGGGCGTGCTTTCGCTAATGTGTATTGGGCGTGCTTTCTACTGGGGAGGGGATCTGAGCACGACAGAGTTGTCTGATGTGCATTGAAGATTGTATTTCGACTAAACTAAACTAAACTAAACTAAACTAAACTAAACTAAACTAAACTAAACTAAACTAAACTAAACTAAACTGAACTAATCTAATCTAATCTAATCTAATCTAATCTAATCTAATCTAATCTAATCTAATCTAATCTAAACTAAACTAAACTAAACTAAACTAAACTAAACTAAACTAAACTGAACTGAACTGAACTAATCTAATCTAATCTAATCTAATCTAATCTAATCTAATCTAATCTAATCTAAACTAAACTAAACTAAACTAAACTAAACTAAACTAAACTAAACTAAACTGAGCTAAACTAAACTAAACTAAATTAAACTAAACTAAACTAAACTTTGACGTTTCAACGCAAACAAGGATTCAATCTTCATTTGAAAATCTAAAGTCAACTGAACAACAAAAATATGTTTACATTTAAATGGGTTGTGCTTACTTTTTTTCGCTTTTTTTGTCGTTGATCACCAGCATCACTGGTCAGTTGCAATTACGTAGAGTGTTATTGCTATTGGGTTTTTATTCATTGAAGACAGGGGTCAGACTATTATAGAAAAGGTTTTCAGTTTGAATTACTTCAAAGGCTAGCAGTTCGGGGTACGGTTTAATGGAAACTAATTTAACAGGGCATCTACTAAAAAACAGTTTGAGAACTACTGTTACTCAGACATTGTCCAGACGTGAGCGGGATATCTGTGTCAGCTAATTATATATCCAAACGACGTCAGAGTTTAACGGGGATTCTAACCTTTAGACTGAGACGCCCCGTAGATGTACATTATTTGTTGACTGACTCCTGTAGTGTAGGCTGTTGATTGATGACATCTTTCGACGTAGGTCACCTGTCGAATTTAACTGGTTGTATTGTGGTACCTGTCGACTTTAACTGGTTGTATTGTGGTACCTGTCGACTTTAACTGGTTGTATTGTGGTACCTGCCGACTTTAACTGGTTGTATTGTGGTAATTGTCGACTTTAACTGATTCTATTGTGGTACATGTCGACTTTAACTGGTTGTAATGTGGTACATATCGACTTTAACTGGTTCTATTGTGGTACATGGCGACTTTAACTGGTTGTATTCTGGTACATGTCGACTTTAACTGGTTGTATTGTGGTACATGTCGACTTTAACTGGTTGTATTGTGGTACATGTCGACTTTAACTGGTTGTAATGTGGTGTAATGTGGTTGCAATGATAGTATTCATAGAGATTCTTTGTGGAAAATTCTGAAGCAATATGGTTTACCATCAAAAATCATAAATATTATCAAAGACATGTATGATGGTTACACATGTGCAGTTCGAACAGAGGAAGGACTGAGCGAATGTTTCCTAATAGAAACTGGGGTTAAACAAGGATGTATTTTATCGCCCTTGTTATTTGGAATTGTTATGGACTTCATAATGAAGAAATGCTGCACTGGTAATCCATCGAATGGATACAAGGAGACCATTTAGAGGACCTCGACTTTGCTGATGACATAGTTCTCATCAGCAGTCAGATAAAAACGATCCAGGAAAACACAAATGAACTATCATCAATAGCCAGCAAAATTGGGCTTGAGAGCAATCATGAAAAGACTAAAGTCATGACTAGTTTAATTCCAACAGGTGACAAAATATACATGGAAAACAAACCAGTAGAAGAGATCGATTACTTTATCTATCTTGGAAGTCACATTGATCGAGAAGGGGATACGAGCAAAGAAATTAGAATCAGAATAGCTAAAGCAGCAATGTCTTTCAGAAGCCTTGAAATGTTGTGGAAATCAAAACTTATCAGCACAAACACAAAACTTAGGCTATTCAAATCAAATGTACTATCAACCCTTACGTATGCGTGTGAAAGCTGGAAAACAACAAGAGATATAGAAACAAAGTTGAAATAACACACACACACACACACACACACACGCACACACGCACACACACACACACGCACACACGCACACGCACACACGCACACACACACACACACACACACACATACACACACACACACACACAAATTCTGTGTCCTCTCTCTTATGTCCCCCATTACCTGATCCCCTTTCTTCCGCTGTGCTTGAAACGGACCTGAACATCGGTGTAAAAGACAAATACACAACCAGTGGAGACTTCTTTTAGTTTTTTTTTTTTTTTAGCTCAGGAAATGGCGTGTATAGTGATTTTCAAATCAACACAAGGATGGGCCGGTCAAAATAACTTAACGGACTGGATCTGGCTCGCGGGCCGTAGGTTGCCAACCGCTGTAAAGTGTAACTGTTGCTTGGTGGTGACAGAAAGTGTCGAGTGTTTACGCTCGTTAGCGAGTGCCACTCGTAAGCGTCAGTCAAACATGTTTCTGCTCGTCCAGTTATCTGTTGTTGTTGCTGGTACTGCCCTGTAACAGGGCTGGTTGTTCTTTGTTGCCAATTAAAGGCCTGCCAGATGACAGGTCTGGCTTTATCCTTATACGGAACACTCACGCCGTAGAAATAAATCACTGCAACGATTCTCAAAAGTGGAACCAGTTTTAACAAAAATGTGCAGCTGGTATCTGTATGGTATACGATATAGCAGGAGCTACGGACTCAAGACAAGGTCCAGTTCGTGGCAGATGGTATCCCTGATGTGTACTATAGGGAAAGACCGGTTAAGTTTAATGCAGTGGTTTTCAACATATCTATAATTATCACCCACCGTCGTGAGGACATAATGCGTGAGTTTAAGTATTGATGTACTCAAGTGCTTGCAGACGTGGGTGTTTTTGCCTATCTACTACTTTATGCCTCAACAATTATGTATCAATTCTTGTGTAGACTACCTAGCAAGCAACTCTCTAGTATTAAGACATCTATTGTACTATCATCTTCTCACTCTATTTCACCCTTTCATTACTGTCATCAATTTCAATTGCCACATTGTATTCCACCAATTCCCTTTTCATTACAATGTCCACAAATGGCGGGTCTTCTCTTCTGATGTTAATAAGAAACTGCATGCTCTATCAGAACATCCTCTATCCTTTATTTTTTGTTATTGTATTTGTTGTATCCTGATTATTCTTCTGTCCGAGCACATTTCTGTCGCATCCTCTGATTTCCGCAGCTGCTCCAGCGATTTTCTTACTTTCATATTTTGGGTTTTTTTTTTTTTTTGTTTTGCGTTCGCCAGCTTTTACCTCTGACGAAGTCCCTAGAGACTAGGAACTGAATTTTGCGTGTTAATCCATTTAACCCTGGCAGCCGTGTGCACAGGCACGTAACTCCGATTTCGGAGGTACTCATATTTTTTCCGTCGACGAGTAATTGACGTTTCAAGCCGGGCCTCGCTGCTGAGACCAGGGGTGGTTGCCACAGAGAGAAATCATAAATAAAAATCCAAACCAACCGGGATTTGAACCCACAACCTCTCTGTCTCTGGGCCGGCGTCTTGCCTCGAGACCAACCAGTTTCCCCTTACTTTCATATGTCCAACAATAAACTACTAGCCGTCGACAAATGTTGAAGAATACATTACTGCCGCTATATAATGCAACTTATTTCAATAAGATATTTGATTGCATTTACAATTTACTAAATAAAAATTAACAAAGTAAAAGTTCCCTCCACGTCTTGTCTGATGTATGGGGAAAACGGTGTTAGTGACTGTATCTTTCCATGAACCTGCGTTATTGGAGATATTATAGGTATCACGTCAGGACGTCTTTACTTCTCAGAAAAAAAAGGGATTAAAAACAACTCTGGTACTCATTTTTTAGAGGTTAGATGAACGCGAAGCCTTTTTCCTGAAAAAAAAAAAGAAATATCGCCACATTTCATAATTGAACATGAACCTTTTTGATAACGAGGGGAGCTTACTGTGAGTTGACGAATGGTTGAGAGTGTGAGTTGATGAATGGTTGAGAGTGTGAGTTGATGAATGGTTGAGAGTGTGAGTTGATGAATGGTTGAGAGTGTGAGTTGATGAATAGTTGAGAGTGTAAGTTGATGAATGGTTGAGAGTGTGAGTTGATGAATGGTTGAGAGTGTGAGTTGATGAATAGTTGAGAGTGTGAGTTGATGAATGGTTGAGAGTGTGAGTTGATGAATAGTTAAACGTGTGAGTTGGTGTATAGTTTAGTGTATGAGTTGATGAATAGTTGAACGTATGAATTAGTGAATACTTGCGCGTATGAGTTGGTGAATAGGTGAGCGTATAAGTTGGTGAACGGTTGAGCGTATGAGCTGATGAATAGTTGAACGTGTGAGTCGGTGAATAGTTGAATGTGTGAGTTGGTTAATAGCAGAGCGTGTGATTTGGTGAATAGTTGAGCGTGTGTGTTGATGAACGTTTGAGCGTGACAGTTGGTGAGCTGTGAGTTTGTGAATAGTTGAGCGTGTGAGTTGGTGAATATTTGAGCGTGTGAGTTGGTGAATAGTTGTGCGTGTGAGTTGGTGCACGTTTGAGCGTGTGTGTTGATGAACGGTTGAGCGTATGAGTTTGTGAATAGTTGAGCGTGTGAGTTTGTGAATAGTTGAGCGTGTGAGTTGGTGAATAGTTGAGCGTATGAGTTGATGAACGACTGAGCTGTAAGTTTGAGAATAGTTGAGCGTTTGAGTTGGTGAATAGTTGAGCGCGTGAGTTGGTGAATAGTTGAGCGTGTGAGTTGATGAACGTTTGAGCGTGTAAGTTGATGAACCGTTGAGCTGTGAGTTTGTGAATAGTTGAGCGTGTGAGTTGATGAATATTTGAGCGTGTGTGAATAGTTGAGCGTGTGAGTTGGTGAATAGTTGAGCGTGCGAGATGGTGAATAGTTGAGCGTGTGGGTTGGTGAATAGTTAAGAGTTTGAGATGGTGAATAGTGTGAACAGTTGAGCGTGTGAGTTGGTGAATAGCTGAGCGTGTGAGTTGGTGAGTAGTTGAGCGTTTGAGATGGTGAATAGTTGAGCGTTTGAGATGGTGAATAGTTGAACGTTTGAGATGGTGAATAGTTGAGCGTTTGAGATGGTGAATAGTTGAGCGTTTGAGATGGTGAATAGTTGAACGTTTGAGATGGTGAATAGCTGAGCGTTTGAGATGGTTAACGGTTGAGCGTGTAAGTGAACATCTGCGGACATGTGTGGATAATTGAACGTGTGAGTGGATGAACGGTTGCGGGTGTGAGTGAATATTTGAGAGTGCAAGTGAGTAAACGGATAAAGTTGTGAGCATGTAGTAACGATAGGCAATCTAGGACAGCCTTGAGGAGGAAAGCAGAAACAGAGAAAGTGTGAGCCTGACTTGGGGTACATCGAGAAGAACACTTACAAGCTGTCAGAAAATGAGCGATTTCGTTTTGTCCTATACTAGGCGTCCCGGGCACCGATTGTCATATACCGGTCTGTGGACAAAAAAAGAAGATGAAGTTTCGTGTGTAGAAACGATTGAGTCTTATCAGGTCTTTGAAGTACTGATGTTAGTGAACAAAAGTAATTAAATAATTAGTCCTACGTAGAGCCGTGATATAGTTCAAATAACTCAAGTCGATGAGATTAAATGGAATTCAATATCCATGAAGGTCGACAGCAACCTTATAACGACGTCTGTCAACCTTGCTATGTATAGGTAGGCCATTTCAACAATTATCTACACGTTTCCATGACAACACGAGCACGACAAATCAGATAGTGTGTGAGTTGATGATAATAAACAAAAATAAGCAAATAAGTATTTACTTTCTAAAGAGCAGTGAACATCTATCATTTACTTTGTGTGCAGCTACGTCAGTTTCGCACCATAGTTGATAAATTAATGGATTTAAACAATCAGAGATCGTAGGGTTGTTACTAGTTTGTTATCAATTTGAGAACCACTGTGTTCATCTTATCCTCCTGTTAAATGTTAATACGATAAGGTCACTGTCCGCGCTGACAGGAACTGTCTTGTACTGACTGGAAGCAACCTTCGCTCTTTGTAAAAGTGGTTTCCCCTGGTTCTCGATCTTTTTTAAAACATGGACTTAACCAGTGTTGAACATGTGGGCTAGAGTTTGTGGAAGGAAGGAAGGAAGGAAGGAAAGAAGGAAGGAAAGAAGGAAGGAATACACAACGTTGGGAGTTTGTCAATCCACTCAATGAATGAAATGCCGTTCTAGCCGATAGCAAGAGAGAGGAAAGTCAAAATGAAGCGATTTGAAAACAAGGAAGGAGGGGAGCAGAAAGCGAAAGTAAATAAAAGGACCAGTGTTCCGTTGTATACAAAACACTACAAGAGAATGTAAGGAAGGAGCTGTCTTTATCTTAAAGTCACTATACTCTAATATCAGTGGACGGTTCCAAATATTTTGATTCATTGCTAACAAACCATGGAAAGACTATCAAAGTGATAATATAAGGCTGAAGTAGCAATGAATAAATTAGAACAACTGCACAACATATGGCAAGGAAGTGATATAGCAACTAAACGTAGGTCTTAGGTCTGTATTTTTGTGTGTGCAGCATATGGCTGTCACACAAGGATAGTCAACAGTTCTGCTGTAAAATAAATGAATGTCTTTGAATGCAAATGCTACTGGGGAATATAAAAGAATACCGTGGACGGAGCAAACAGCAAACTTGTCAATTTTGCAAGAGCTTTAAATTCTCGAAAACTGGTTGGTAAAAACAAGAAAAATAAATATTTAATTTTTGTTCAAGACATAAAGTCCTAGAGGAAATAATTATCATGGGAATAGTTCAAGGTAAACGAGGGAGAGAAAGATCTAAAAAAAAGGTGAGTGCAACATATCACAGTTCACCTGGGATTGATCATAGCCATCTATACATTTACAAAGGTCTACGGGCTGACAGAAAAATACAGAAAACCTTCAACTAGCGTGACTTTGTCAGCTTTGGGAGCAGAGATGGTTTTGTGTAGAGTGATGTTGTCAGCTTTGGGAGCAGAGGTGGTTGTGTGTAGAGTGATGTTGTCTGCTTTGGGAGCAGAGGTGGTTGTGTGTAGAGTGATGTTGTCAGCTTTGGGAGCAGAGATGGTTGTGTGTAGAGTGATGTTGTCAACTTTGGGAGCAGAGATGATTGTGTGTAGAGTGAGGTTGTCAGCTTTGCGAGCAGAGATGGTTGTGTGTAGAGTGAGGTTGTCAGCTTTGGGAGCAGAGATGGTTGTGTGTAGAATGAGGTTGTCAGCTTTGGGAGCAGAGATGGTTGTGAGTAGAGTGATGTTGTCAGCTTTGGGAGCAGAGATGGTTGTGTGTGTAGAGTGATGTTGTCAGCTTTGCGAGCAGACATGGTTGTGAGTAGAGTGATGTTGTCAGCTTTGGTAGTAGAGATTGTTGTGAGTAGAGTGATGTTGTCAGCTTTGGTAGTAGAGATGGTTGTGTGTAGAGTGATGTTGTCAGCTTTGGGAGCAGAGATTGTTGTGTGTAGAGTGATGTTGTCAGCTTTGCTAGCAGTGATGTTTGTGTGTAGAGTAATGTTGTCAGCTTTGGGAGCAGAGATGGTTGTGTGTAGAGTGATGTTGTCAGCTTTGCGAGCAGAGATGGTTGTGAGTAGAGTGATGTTGTCAGCTTTGGGAGCAGAGATGGTTGTGTGTAGAGTGATGTTGTCAGCTTTGGGAGCAGAGATGGTTGTGTGTAGAGTGATGTTGTCAGCTTTGCTTCAGAGATGGTTGTGAGTAGAGTGATGTTGTCAGCTTTGAGAGCAGAGATGGTTGTGAGTAGAGTGATGTTGTCAGCGTTGGGAGCAGAGATGGTTGTATGTAGAGTGATGTTGTCAGCTTTGGGAGCAGAGATGGTTGTGTGTAGAGTGATGTTGTCAGCTTTGGGAGCAGAGATGGTTGTGTGTAGAGTGATGTTGTCAGCTTTGGGAGCAGAGATGGTTGTGTGTAGAGTGATGTTGTCAGCTTTGCGAGCAGAGATGGTTGTGTGTAGAGTGATGTTGTCAGCTTTGCGAGCAGAGATGGTTGTGTGTAGAGTGATGTTGTCAGCTTTGGGAGCAGAGATGATTGTGTGTAGAGTGATGTTGTCAGCTTTGCGAACAGAGATGGTTGTGTGTAGAGTGATGTTGTCAGCTTTGCGAGCAGAGATGGTTGTGTGTAGAGTGATGTTGTCAGCTTTGCGAGCAGAGATGATTGTGTGTAGAGTGATGATGTCAGCTTTGGGAGCAGAGATGATTGTGTGTAGAGTGATGTTGTCAGCTTTGGGAGCAGAGATTGTTGTGTGTAGAGTGATGTTGTCTGCTTTGGGAGCAGAGATGATTGTGTGTAGAGTGATGTTGTCTGCTTTGGGAGCAGAGATGATTGTGTGTAGAGTGATGTTGTCTGCTTTGCGAGCAGAGATGATTGTGTGTAGAGTGATGTTGTCAGCTTTGGGAGCAGAGATGATTGTGTGTAGAGTGATGTTGTCAGCTTTGGGAGCAGAGATGATTGTGTGTAGAGTGATGTTGTCAGCTTTGGGAGCAGAGATGATTGTGTGTAGAGTGATGTTGTCTGCTTTGCGAGCAGAGATGATTGTGTGTAGAGTGATGTTGTCTGCTTTGCGAGCAGAGATGATTGTGTGTAGAGTGATGTTGTCTGCTTTGCGAGCAGAGATGATTGTGTGTAGAGTGATGTTGTCAGCTTTGGTAGTAGAGATGGTTGTGTGTAGAGTGATGTTGTCAGCTTTGCGAGCAGAGATGGTTGTGTGTAGAGTGATGTTGTCAACTTTGCGAGCAGAGATGGTTGTGTGTAGAGTGATGTTGTCAGCTTTGCGAGCAGATATGGTTGTGTGTAGAGTGATGTTGTCAACTTTGCGAGCAGAGATGATTGTGTGTAGAGTGATGTTGTCAACTTTGCGAGCAGAGATGGTTGTGTGTAGAGTGATGTTGTCTGCTTTGTGAGCAGAGATGATTGTGTGTAGAGTGATGTTGTCAGCTTTGTGAGCAGAGATGGTTGTGTGTAGAGTGATGTTGTCAGCTTTGTGAGCAGAGATGGTTGTGTGTAGAGTGATGTTGTCAGCTTTGTGAGCAGAGATGGTTGTGTGTAGAGTGATGTTGTCAGCTTTGCGAGCAGAGATGATTGTGTGTAGAGTGATGTTGTCAGCTTTGGGAGCAGAGATGATTGTGTGTAGAGTGATGTAGTCAGCTTTGGGAGCAGAGATGGTTGTGTGTAGAGTGATGTTGTCAGCTTTGCGAGCAGAGATGATTGTGTGTAGAGTGATGTCAGCTTTGTGAGCAGAGATGGTTGTGTGTAGAGTGATGTTGTCAGCTTTGGTAGCAGAGATGGGTGTGTGTAGAGTGATGTTGTCAACTTTGCGAGCAGAGATGGTTGTGTGTAGAGTGATGTTGTCAGCTTTGTGAGCAGAGATGGTTGTGTGTAGAGTGATGTTGTCAGCTTTGGTAGCAGAGATGGGTGTGTGTAGAGTGATGTTGTCAACTTTGCGAGCAGAGATGGTTGTGTGTAGAGTGATGTTGTCAGCTTTGCGAGCAGAGATGGTTGTGTGTAGAGTGATGTTGTTAACTTTGCGAGCAGAGATGATTGTGTGTAGAGTGATGTTGTCTGCTTTGTGAGCAGAGATGATTGTGTGTAGAGTGATGTCAGCTTTGGGAGCAGAGATGGTTGTGTGTAGAGTGATGTTGTCAGCTTTGTGAGCAGAGATGGTTGTGTGTAGAGTGATGTTGTCAGCCTTGTGAGCAGAGATGGTTGTGTGTAGAGTGATGTTGTCAGCTCTGGGAGCAGAGATGGTTGTGAGTAGAGCGATGTTGTCAGATACTTGCTCATCTCAAATTAACAAATCTAACTTCACCAATGACTTTTTTTGGTGCCCTTGTACCAGAGTGGAATAAGTTGTAATCTTCTTTTGTATGTACTAGACATCTTCTACTTGTTGATATCTGGACTAGACATCTTCTACTTATTGACATCTAGACCAGACATCTTCTACTTATTGATATCTAGACTAGACATCTTCTACTTATTGATATCTAGACTAGACATCTTCTAGTTATTGATATCTGGACCAGACATCTTCTACTTATTGATATCTAGACTAGACATCTTCTACTTATTGATATCTGGACCAGACATCTTCTACTTATTGATATCTAGACCAGACATTTTCTACTTATTGATATCTGGACTAGACATCTTCTACTTATTGATATCTGGACTAGACATCTTCTACTTATTGATATCTGGACTAGACATCTTCTACTTATTGATATCTAGACTAGACATCTTCTAGTTATTGATATCTGGACCAGACATCTTCTACTTATTGATATCTAGACTAGACATCTTCTACTTATTGATATCTGGACCAGACATCTTCTACTTATTGATATCTAGATCAGACATTTTCTACTTATTGATATCTAGACTGGACATTTTCTACTTGTTGATGTCTGGACCAGGCATCTTCTACTTGTTGATATCTGGACCAGGCATCTTCTACTTATTGATATCTGGACCAGGCATCTTCTACTTGTTGATGTCTGGACCAGGCATCTTCTACTTGTTGATGTCTGGACCAGGCATCTTCTACTTGTTGATGTCTGGACCAGGCATCTTCTACTTGTTGATGTCTGGACCAGGCATCTTCTACTTGTTGATGTCTGGACCAGGCATCTTCTACTTGTTGATATCTGGACCAGACATCTTCTACTTATTGATATCTGGACCAGGCATCTTCTACTTGTTGATATCTGGACCAGGCATCTTCTACTTGTTGATATCTAGACCAGACATCTTCTACTTGTTGATATCTAGACCAGACATCTTCTACTTATTGATATCTGGACCAGGCATCTTCTACTTGTTGATATATGGACCAGGCATCTTCTTCTTGTTGATATCTGGACCAGGCATCTTCTACTTGTTGATATCTGGACCAGGCATCTTCTACTTGTTGATATCTGGACCAGGCATCTTCTACTTGATGATATCTGGACCAGACATCTTCTACTTGTTGATATCTGGACCAGGCATCTTCTACTTGTTGATATCTGGACCAGGCATCTTCTACTTGTTGATATCTGGACCAGACATCTTCTACTTGTTGATATCTGGACCAGGCATCTTCTACTTGTTGATATCTGGACCAGGCATCTTCTACTTATTGATATCTGGACCAGGCATCTTCTACTTGTTGATATCTAGACCAGACATCTTCTACTTATTGATATCTAGACCAGACATCTTCTACTTGTTGATATCTGGACCAGGCATCTTCTACTTATTGATATCTAGACCAGACATCTTCTACTTGTTGATATCTGGACCAGGCATCTTCTACTTGTTGATATCTGGACCAGGCATCTTCTACTTGTTGATATCTGGACCAGGCATCTTCTACTTGTTGATATCTGGACCAGACATCTTCTAGTTATTGATATCTGGACCAGGCATCTTCTACTTGTTGATATCTGGACCAGACATCTTCTAGTTATTGATATCTGGACCAGGCATCTTCTACTTGTTAATATCTAGACCAGACATCTTCTACTTGTTGATATCTGGACCAGGCATCTTCTACTTGTTGATATCTGGACCAGGCATCTTCTTCTTGTTGATATCTGGACCAGGCATCTTCTACTTGTTGATATCTGGACCAGGCATATTCTACTTGTTGATATCTGGACCAGGCATCGTCTACTTGTTGATATCTGGACGAGGCATATTCTACTTGTTGATATCTGGACCAGGCATCGTCTACTTGTTGATATCTGGACCAGGCATATTCTACTTGTTGATATCTGGACCAGGCATCTTCTACTTGTTGATATCTGGACCAGGCATCTTCTACTTGTTGATATCTGGATCAGGCATCTTCTACTTGTTGATATCTGGACCAGGCATCGTCTACTTGTTGATATCTGGACCAGGCATCTTCTACTTGTTGATATCTGGACCAGGCATCTTCTACTTGCTGATATCTGGATCAGGCATCTTCTACTTGTTGATATCTGGACCAGGCATCTTCTACTTGTTGATATCTGGACCAGGCATCTTCTGCTTGTTGATATCTGGACCAGGCTTCTTCTACTTGTTGATATCTGTAACATGCAACTTCTACTTGTTGATATCTGGACCAGGCATATTCTACTTGTTGATATCTGGACCAGGCATTTTCTACTTGTTGATATCTGGACCAGGCATCTTCTACTTGTTGATATCTGGACCAGACATCTTCTACTTATTGATATCTAGACCAGACATCTTCCACTTGTTGATATCTGGACTAGACATCTTCAACTTGTTGATATCTGGACCAGGCATCTTCTACTTGTTGATATCTGGACCAGGCATCTTCTACTTGTTGATATCTAGACCAGGCATCTTCTACTTGTTGATATCTAGACCAGACATCTTCTACTTGTTGATATCTGGACCAGACATCTTCTACTTGTTGATATCTGGACCAGACATCTTCTACTTATTGATATCTAGACTAGACATCTTATACTTTTTTATATATAGACTTTACATCTTTTACTTATTTATATCTAGACTAGACATCTTATACTTATTGATATCTAGACTAGACATCTTCTACTTATTGATATCTAAACTAGACATCTTATACTTATTGATATCTAGACTTTACATCTTCTACTTATTGATATCTAGACTAGACATCTTATACTTATTGATATCTAGACCAGACATCTTCTTCTTATTGATATCTAGACTAGACATCTTATAATTATTTATATCTAGACTTTACATCTTCTACTTATTGATATCTAGACTAGACATCTTATACTTATTTATATCTAGACTTTACATCTTTTACTTATTGATATCTAGACTAGACAGCTTTTACTTATTTATATCTAAACTAGACAGCTTCTACTTAATGACATCTGGACTAGACAGCTTCTACTTATTTATATCTGTACTAGACAGCTTCTACTTATTTATATATGGACTAGACAGCTTCTACTTATTTATATCCTTACTAGACAGCTTCTACTTATTTATATCTGTACTAGACAGCTTCTACTTATTTATATCGGTACCAGACAGCTTCTACTTATTTATATCCTTACTAGACAGCTTCTACTTATTTGTATCTGGACTAGACAGCTTCTACTTATTGACATCTGGACTAGACAGCTTCTACTTATTGACATCTGGACTAGACAGCTTTTACTTATTGACGTCTGGACTAGACAGCTTCTACTTATTGACATCTGGACTAGACAGCTTCTACTTATTGACATCTGGACCAGACAGCTTCTACTTATTGACATCTGGACTAGACAGCTTCTACTTATTGACATCTGGACCAGACAGCTTCTACTTATTGACATCTGGACTAGACAGCTTCTACTTATTGACATCTGGACCAGACAGCTTCTACTTATTGACATCTGGTCTAGACAGCTTTTACTTATTGACGTATGGACTAGACAGCTTCTACTTATTGACATCTGGACTAGACAGCTTCTGCTTATTGACATCTGGACTATACAGCTTCTACTTATTGACATCTGGACTATACAGCTTCTACTTATTGACATCTAGACCAGACAGCTTCTACTTATTTATATCTGGACTAGACAGCTTCTACTTATTGACATCTGGACTAGACAGCTTCTACTTATTGACATCTAGACCAGACAGCCTCTACTTATTTGTATCTGGACTAGACATCTTCTACTTATTGACATATAGACCAGACAGCCTCTACTTATTTATATCTGGACTAGACAGCTTCTACTTATTGACATCTCGACCAGACAGCTTCTACTTATTTATTTCTGTACTAGACAGCTTCTTCTTATTTATATCTGGACTAGACAGCAATTACTTATATATATATATATATATATATATATATATTTGGACTAGACAGCATCGACTTATTGACATCTAGACCAGACAGCTTCTACTTATTTATATCTGGACTAGACAGCATCTACTTATATATATATATCTGGACTAGACAGCTTCTACTTATTTATATCTGGACTAGACAGCAATTACTTATATATATATATATATTTGGACTAGACAGCATCGACTTATTGACATCTAGACCAGACAGCTTCTACTTATTTATATCTGGACTAGACAGCATCTACTTATATATATATATCTGGACTAGACAGCTTCTACTTATTTATATCTGGACTAGACAGCTTCTACCTATTGATATCTGGGCTAGACAGCTTCTACTTATTGACATATGGACTAGACAGCTTTTACTTATTGACATCTGGACTAGATAGCTTCTACTTATTGACATCTGGACTAGACAGCTTCTACTTATTGACATATGGACTAGACAGCTTCTACTTATTGACATCTGGACTAGATAGCTTCTACTTATTGACATCTGGACTAGACAGCTTCTACTTATTGACATATGGACTAGACAGCTTCTACCTATTGATATCTGGACTAGACAGCTTCTACTTATTGACATATGGACTAGACAGCTTTTACTTATTGACATCTGGACTACATAGCTTCTACTTATTGACATCTGGAATTGACAGCTTCTACTTATTGAAATCTGGACTAGACAGCTTCTACTTATTGATATCTGGACTAGACATCTTCTACTTATTGAAATCTGGACTAGACAGCTTCTACTTATTGAAATCTGGACTAGACAGCTTCTACTTATTGACATCTGGACTAGACAGCTTCTACTTATTGACATCTGGACTAGACAGCTTCTACTTATTGACATCTGGACTAGACAGCTTCTACTTATTGACATCTGGACTAGACAGCTTCTACTTATTGATGTCTGGACTAGACAGCTTCTACTTATTGATATCTGGACTAGACAGCTTCTACTTATTTATATCTGGACTAGACAGCTTCTACTTATTGACATCTGGACTAGACAGCTTCTACTTATTGACATATGGACTAGACAGCTTCTACTTATTGACATATGGACTAGACAGGCTTCTACTTATTGACATCTGGACTAGACAGCTTCTACCTATTGATATCTGGACTAGACAGCATCTACTTATTGACATATGGACTAGACAGCTTTTACTTATTGACATCTGGACTAGATAGCTTCTACTTATTGACATCTGGTCTAGACAGCTTCTACTTATTGACATATGGACTAGACAGCTTCTACTTATTGACATCTGGACTAGATAGCTTCTACTTATTGATATCTGGACTAGACAGCTTCTACTTATTGACATCTGGACTAGACAGCTTCTACTTATTGACATCTGGACTAGACACCTTCTACTTATTGACATCTGGACTAGATAGCTTCTACTTATTGACATCTGGACTAGACAGCTTCTACTTATTGACATCTGGACTAGACAGCTTCTACTTATTGATATCTGGACTAGACAGCTTCTACTTATTGACATCTGGACTAGATAGCTTCTACTTATTGACATCTGGACTAGACAGCTTCTACTTATTTATATCTGGACTAGATAGCTTCTACTTATTGACATCTGGACTAGACAGCTTCTACTTATTGACATCTGGACTAGACAGCTTCTACTTATTTATATCTGGAAGAGTTCACATAGATCGCAGCACAATATTTGAATAATGTCTTGAGGTAGTCAACAATCATAGACTGAAAAGTGTTAATTCAAGTCTATTAATAAAGTGTACACGTGAAGGTATATCGTGTAGTACCTGAAAAACCTAAGATAAATGTTTATTTAGATGAACTCAGAGACTATCGCCGGCTTATATTGAGTCATCTCTCTGTACCTATTGTCTGTGACATTAACATTCTGACTTTCATTCTTCTTCAACTTCTTCTGCAATCATGGCTCATTCAGACTAGGATTCCGGACTCTCTTATGAAGGTCTGTTTAAGTTATTCGATTGCCCCGTATAGTTTCTCTTCCAGGGAGTTGGGTGTGGTCAACAATGTACGTCTCAGGTCTGTGTACTGGGGGGGGGGGGCAGTGGCATCGGCTGGTAGCACCAATTTTGAGTTTCGTGAACATGTAGTTTCTCATTCTATTGTGGCCAATGCGTTGGCGAAGTATAATGACTTGATCCCTTCTTTATAATTGGAGGTATCCATCCCTCTCGTTGTACTTTGGGTGTTCTTGTTTCCATTTTTCATGATACTGGCCTTTGATGATGGATTTGGCTTCATCGTAGCTGACCAGATGGTTCGCTTGTGTTAATCTCCCTCCCTCTTTAGCTAATTTGTCTGCGCGTTCGTTTCCGTGTATATTACAGTGTGATGGTATCCACTGGATGACTACTCTCTGGAAGTTATTGCAACTCTTGGTCTAGGGTTGTTCTCATGTCATTTAGCTCACTGTTCCTGGGGGTTTTTAGAGCTGTTAGGATTGACAATGCATCAGTCAGTATCACCAATTTCTTGTGCACATTATTTTTGTGTTGGACAGCCAGTTTTGCAGCGTCTTTGAGGACTTCAGTTTCTGCTTTGTAGTTGTTTGAGAATTTCCCAGTAGCTATTGACTCGGTGATCTCGTCCTGGTTATTCAGCCTCAAGAACACCCCCCCCCCCTCCATTTCTGGTGGCATTCCTGTGGGTAGTTGTCATTTATGTGTTTTTCTGCTATGTGTTTTTTCTCTGTGTCTGTTTGGGTGCATTTGTTAATGATTCCTATTATGTCTTCCTTAAGCTCTGGTATTTTGTGCTTCCAATGAGGAGTCATACCAGATGGGCTTATGGGTTTCGGCATTGTTTGGGACAGTACTGGGTCACTAGTTGCCAGTTCTTTAGAGATTGCAGCGAAGTTGCTCCTCTTTAGTCTTCCTTTCCCAAAACCAGTTATTCTTTGGTGCATGGGGTGGCTAGGGAGCCTTTTATATTTCTCCGCTTTTTGCATTACTTTAGTTTTCCGTTTGTCTTCTAAGGGTTGTAAACCTGTTACTGTTTCTAGAGTCTCAATAGGTGTAAATTTCATAGCACTAGTGATGATATGGGCAGCCTGGTTTTATGTTCTGTTAATTTTGCTAAGCTGTGATTTGGAAGCTGTAGCCCAGGCTGTGACTCCATACTCTAGGACTGGTCTTACTCTTCCTACGTATAGTCGTTTCAAGATATTGCTGTCTGCTCCCCAATCCGTTCCTGCCAATTTCTTCTTAATATCTGTTCATTTTCTGATCTTTTGTTTCCTTTGTCTATCTGATTTATCCATGTTATTCTGCGATCCATGGTGACGCCAAGATATGTTGGGTTTTGGTCAATAGGAAGTGTGTGGTCTATTGACTTTCATTCACTACTTGTCTTGCAATACTTTGACTCTATCTCTGATGTCTTGACTCTTGATCTACTTATAACTACTTACTATCGATCTATGGAGCACACAACTTCTGAATATAACTTGAGAACACTTGACAACTAAACTCTCTCTTCCTGACATTCATTAGGTAATTATATCTATAACTTTTCTATATTGAGTTTTTTTTGCTATATCTATGTTTCTAACTGTAGGTGTTTCTCTCAATCAGTGTTTCTGGAGGTTGCTCTAATCATTCTAGACTCATTTCTGTACTTCATTCTCCACTTGTGTGCATGAGGGTAAGTACCTCTGTCTCATTTGAATATCTCACTGGGCTAGTTTCTGCTCAACCAATCAATTTAACACGAAGTAAAACTCTTAAACAGAAACAAAAATAGAAACAAGAAAAAGAGTTCTTAAATGTTACTTAGAGCCAGTCTTAACATATGGATGCGAATCATGGACAATAGAACAACAGACAAGAAAATCACTGAAGTCTGTAGAAATGTGGTTTTACAGAAGAATGTTGAGAGTATCATAGACAGCTAAGAAGAGTAATGAAGATGTTCTGAGAGAGGTCAAAGCAAAAAGAGAGCTAATTTCCAATATTAGGAAGAAACAATCATCATTTTTTGGCCTTGTAATGAGAAGATAATAACTGGAATATATTGTAACAACTGGAAAAATTGAGGGACGGAGAGATAGAGGGAAGCAAAGCGAAAAAATAACAGACAGCTTGAGAGAATGGCTTGGCAGAAGGTCAACAACAGAAATGATAAATAGTTGCCGAGATCGAAAGTTGTGGAGAGACATGATCACCTACTTGATGATGATGATGATTATTACATTCCTATAGTCACAAGTTACATTGTCACATAATAAAGTACAGTCAGTAAGATTATAATCAAACTATCGGGCGGTCTGGATAACAACCGAACTCTCATAATCCTGGAATAAGTAAATCAAGGAACACATTTCTAGATGTCTAAACAATAGTCCTGTTGAGGAATGGCTACATCTGCTATTTATTAACTGCTCATCTTCTAGGTATCGTAGCATTACTAATTGCTCTCTGCTAATTATTTCTCGTTATCGCTAATCTATGCTTATCTCTACCTTTTTTCTGCAAAACTCTAAGGTTTGTGTCTCTGCTTTTCCTGTTACTCACTGCTCTGCCTTTTGCTCCCTGCTCTTTTTTTTTTTTTTTTAATTTTTTTTTTTTTTTTTTTTTTTTTTTGAGTTTAGCTGCCGAGATCGAAAGTTGTGGAGAGACATGATCACCTACGCAGCAGGACCGGTACTTGATGATGATGATGAAAACTCTTAATGACTTTTATGTCGAAATTTAAAAAAAACAACGCCATCCTGACATCGTGTCTTGTTCACCTTTACTTGTTTCAAAACTTCGCCATCTTGACATCTTGTTCACCTTTACTTGTTTCAAAACCTCGCCATCTTGACATCTTGTTCACCTTTACTTGTTTCAAAACACCGCCATCTTGACATCTTGTTCACCTTTACTTGTTTCAAAACAACGCCATCTTGACATCTTGTTCACCTTTACTTGTTTGAAAACAACGCCATCTTGACATCTTGTTCACCTTTACTTGTTTCAAAACACCGCCATCTTGACATCTTGTTCACCTTTACTTGTTTCAAAACACCGCCATCTTGACATCTTGTTCACCTATACTTGTTTCAAAACAACGCCATCTTGACATCTTGTTCACCTTTACTTGTTTCAAAACAACGCTACCACGAACTCTTAAGTGTAACATCTCTCTCGTAAACTTGACCTGCCCCGAGTTTGTTTGTCAAACTAATTCCTGGACAGATGATGGGTCGAGTCATGTTGCCTCCATCCCCTCACCTTTTCTATAACAGCTAGGAAAAGTCCATTGCCTCTTATTCCTTCACTACTGGCTACAATTATAATTATGTGACAGTTACTGAGAAAAGGGTAACGACTAGACTATCCAACCCATGCTATATATCCCATTAATCATCATCATCAATTTCCGGGCCTGCTGACGTAGGTGATCATGTCTCTCCACAACTTTCGATCTCGACAGTATTTTATCATTTCTCTTGTTGACCTTCTGCCAAGCCATTCTCTTAAGCTGGCTGGCATCTTTTCTCTTTACTTCCCTCTATCTCTTCGTCCCTCAGTTTTCACAGTTGTTACAATATATTCCAGCTGTTCTCTTCTCATTACATGGCCAAAAAAATGATGATTGTTTCTTCCTAATATTGGAAATTAGCTCTCTTTTTGCTTTGGCCTCTTTCAGAACGTTTTCATTACTCTTCTTAGCTGTCCATGGTATTCTCAACATTCTTCTGTAAAACCACATTTCTACAAACTCCAGTGATTGTCTTGTCTGTTGTCCTATTGTCCATGATTCACATTCATATGTTAAGACAGGCTCTACATAACATTTAAGAACTCTTTTTCTTGTTACTATTGTCAAAAATGGATTGCCTAGTATCTTCCTCATTTTTTGGAAAGCAGCTTTTGCCTGAGCCATTCTGCATCTCACATCTTTTGTACATCTTCCGTCTGAGCTTAACAAAGTTCCCAAATATTTAAATTCATTTACCTGTTTTAATATTGTTCCACTTGTCTTTATTTTTGCACTGAGGTGATGTCTTTTTCTTTGTTGTTACCATTACCTCTGTCTTTTTGCTATTAAGGCTGAGTATTTTATTTTTGCTTTCTTTCACTATAATGTCCAACATTTCTTGTAACTCATTTTCACTCTAAGCGATTAAGACTGTATCATCAGCATATCTTAGATTATTTATATTATGACCTCCAATTGTTATTCCAGGCATGTCCCTTATGCATCTTAAAATAATCTCACTATACATATTAAACAAATCTGGTGACAGCACACAACCTTGTCTAACACCCTGTTTTATTTGTTGAAACATTCTCAATTGGTTTCCAGTTGTGGCGATATATGATTGTACAAAGAATTCACGACGGTGGTTTTTCTGTTGCCTTCCGTCGGTTTGTTTACGGCTGGCTCCGCTAGCCTTTAACTAAAAAGTCTCACCCACAAGGCAGTGGGTATAATCCCATTATGTTATCTATATTATCCCATTCTATACACTCGTGTACCTTCCCTTTTCTTTCACTCACCGTACATTTTGCCCAGACCAGATATTATCTCCCGATGGCTCTGCGGACAAATAATGGAGTAAGATCTTGATTGTTTTGGTTCACCGAACCTGGCGAAATCAGTCAGCTATGAGTCGTTGGCCGGTTTTAGCCCTGGTGTTGCTGTGCGACTTCGTCCACATTCAATTATGTTAATCACTAATTTGAAAATTTCGTAATTGGTAAAACTACTCCCACAGACAAAGGATCTAACATTCGATAGTTTCACGGGGACAATGCTTGCGATTGTCTTGTATGGTATTATGTATGTGAGTATGTGGTTTATGTATATATGTGAGTATGTGGTTTATGTATGTATGTGAGTATGTGGTTTATGTATATATGTGAGTATGTGGTTTATGTATGTATGTGAGTATGTGGTTTATGTATGTATGTGAGTATGTGGTTTATGTATATATGTGAGTATGTGGTTTATGTATGTATGTGAGTATGTGGTTTATGTATATATGTGAGTATGTGGTTTATGTATATATATGAGTATGTGGTTTATGTATATATGTGAGTATGTGGTTTATGTATATATGTGAGTATCTGGTTTATGTATGTATGTGAGTATGTGGTTTATGTATGTATGTGAGTATGTGGTTTATGTATATATGTGAGTATGTGGTTTATGTATATATGTGAGTATGTGGTTTATGTATATATGTGAGTATGTGGTTTATGTATATATGTCAGGATGTGGTTTATATATGTATGTGAGTATGTGGTTTATGAATATATGTGAGTATGTGGTTTATGTATATATGTGAGTATGTGGTTTATGTATGTATGTGAGTATGTGGTCTATGTATATATGTGAGTATGTGGTTTATGTATATATGTGAGTATGTGGTTTATGTATATATGTCAGGATGTGGTTTATATATGTATGTCAGTATGTGGTTTATGTGTGTATATCGGTGGGTAGTTTATATATGTATGTCAGTATGTGGTTTATGTGTGTATATCGGTGGGTAGTTTATATATGTATGTCAGTATGTGGTTTATGTGTGTATATCGGTGGGTAGTTTATATATGTATGTCAGTATGTGGTTTATGTGTGTATATCGGTGGGTAGTTTATATATGTATGTCAGTATGTGGTCTATGTGTGTATATAGGTAGGTAGTTTATATATGTAGGTCAGTATGTGGTCTATGTGTGTATATCGGTAGGTAGTTTATGTATGTATGGTTATGGTAGGTCGAAGATCCTGGTATCAGTGCAAATGAATTATGATCAATAATTGTTCAACTGCCCGTGCCAGTGGAATCACCCTCATTCAAATTCATCTCATCGAAGGATCCAAACAATGAAAGACAACTGCAGTTCCCATCATAGCAGCCACAGCACACGCCAAAAGACATACGACCAAGCTGCAACGAAAGTGAACGCAGCTAAACTGTCCTTTGTCATTAGATGTCATCCTTCATCGTGAGTAATCGGAATATCGAAACACAATCCGGATGGAAAATAGCTCACGGTGTACACAGAGCACTAAACTCAGTAGCTGCAGCAGCAAGCCGGACTTGGAACATGAGGAAACTGCAACAAGGAACACAATTCAGACTGAATCGCAATGGTTCCTGCCGCCCATCCGCTATATTGACAGGATTGCTTTATGTATGTATGTATGTATGTATGTATGTATGTATGTATGTATGTATGTATGTATGTATGTATGTATGTATGTATGTATGTGTATGTATATATGTTGTTTATGTATTTGGTTATTTGGTTATGGAAGGCCCCGGTTTCACTGCAAACGAATTAAAATCCATAATTGCTAAACCGCCCGTGCCAGCGTAATCATCCGAATTAATATCTCATCTCCCAAACAAAGAAAGGTAACTGTAGTCCCCATCGTTGCAGTCTCAGCACACGCCAAAAGACATAAGGCGAAACCGCGCAGAAAGTGAACACAGCCAACTGTTCCCTGTCATACGATATCATCATTGATATGTTTATGTATGTATGTCAGTATGTGATTTATTTATGAATGTCAATATGTGGTTTATGCATGTATGCCAGTATGTGGTTTATGTATGTCAGTATGTGGTTTATGTATGTCAGTATGTGGTTTATGTATGTATGGCAGTATGTGGTTTATGTATGTATGTCAGCATGTGGCTTATGTATGTATGTCAGTATGTAGTTTATGTTTGTATGTCAGTATGTGGTTTATGTATGTATGTCAGTATGTGGCTTATGTATGTATGTCCGTATGTGTGTATGTCAGTATGTGATTTATGTCAGCATGTGGTCTATGTCAGTACATATTAAATCATGCATGCAGGTGATGAGAAGCTATAAACAAACCGCTCACATAAGATGTATCCAGCAACCACGTGGTATAACTACACTAGCCTCTCTCTTGACGTAAATGTAATCAAATGTTGCCCCTGCACGAACTTGTTAACCCTCAATCGACGCTCGTCTGAGCAAAATCAAGACTCGTGTTTCAAGCGTTGCACCTGTGTTGAGCGTAAGGCTTCAAGTGTTTTGGTTACAGCCTTATGGTTATTGACGTCAACTTAACATTGAAAACACTTCACTATAGACACTCATAACTTTCACAAACGTCATAGATTATAATTTTGTATCTTTCAATGTCTTCTGAAGAGGTTAAGTGAAAGCTGAAACGATGAAGAGTTTAAAATACTAGTAGACGTGGTGGATTAATAGACAAAGACCTTTCTTTCTCAACAGAAGATAAAATGAGGTCGAGAGTATTATGTTTCTGTCTGTCGAAGCGACGTTACTGATGCGAACACACTTGACGACTGCACTGGGTACGCTGCCTTTTTTTTCTTTGGAAAACGTGCACACCACAGAAATTTGTTAAAGGCAGCCGGATAGGTCAATACAGAATGATACCTGGTCATGTACCACTGTACAACCAAATCAATAGAGCAGCAACGGATTGTCAATACAGACTCAGAACTGACCGACGGATAGTTCAATACAGACTCAGAATTTACCGACGGATAGGTCAATACAGACTCAGAATTGACCGACGGATAGGTCAATACAAACTGATACCTGGTCATGTACCACTGAACAACCAAATCAATAGAACAACAGCGAATTGTCAATACAGACTCAGAACTGGTCCTCAGATAGGTCAAAACAGACTGAGAACTGGACATGTAACACTGAAAACCAATTCACTAGAACAACGTCGGATAGATCAATAGAAACTGAGAACTGATCATGTACCATTGAACAACAACATCAACATCAACAACAACAACAACATCAACATCATCATCAACATCAACCGAGCAGCGGTTGATATTCAGAAGAAGCAAAGGAGGCCACACCTCCTCTAATATTTGATCAGAATACACAACACAATCACATTCCAGCTCAATGAGATAAATGCTAATGTACAATAATGAGATAAATGATAATGTACAATAATGAGATAAATACGTATGTACAATAATGAGATAAATACTTATGTACAATAATGAGATAAATGTTAATATACAATAATGAGATAAATGATAATGTACAATAATGAGATAAATACTTATGTACAATAATGAGATACATACTTATGTACAATAATGAGATAAATGTTAATATACAATAATAATAAAATGTTAATGTAGAACCTTGTAGGCAACTACAAAGGGACTCAGAAATATCGGAAGATACAAGCCATTGGGCAGATTGGCGACAAACAGTCAAGGAGCCGGATCTATAACAGCAACAATGACGTAGAGGTCAGTACCAAAATAAGAAAGTCTGGAACAATCGCTCTCCATCTTTTTCTATTGGAGACTGTGTTTTGTCTTAACCCATTCAACTTCATTTATCTATCTATCTATCTATCTATCTATCTATCTATCTATCTATCTATCTATCTATCTATCTATCTATCTATCTATCTATCTATCTATCTATCTATCTATCTATCTATCTATCTATCTATCTATCTATCTATCTATCTATCTATCTATCTATCTATCTATCTATCTATCTATCTATCTATCTATCTATCTATCTATCTATCTATCTATCTATCTATCTATCTATCTATCTATCTATCTATCTATCTATCTATCTATCTATCTATCTATCTATCTATCTATCTATCTATCTATCTATCTATCTATCTATCTATCTATCTATCTATCTATCTATCTATCTATCTATCTATCTATCTATCTATCTATCTATCTATCTATCTATCTATCTATCTATCTATCTATCTATCTATCTATCTATCTATCTATCTATCTATCTATCTATCTATCTATCTATCTATCTATCTATCTATCTATCTATCTATCTAGATATTAGTATTACGCCCGTGTCGGTTTATTTTAACAGAACAAATCCGGCACCCATTTAAGGCTGGATGAAACCGGAGCCGCTTTTGTCCTTTATAGGCCAGTTCACTAACCACTGAGCTTGTTTGCGTCATAGTCCCACATAAAATATTTAAACTTGAACATATACAGTGTTCGTAAAATCTCACTACAGTTTGTATACAGAACATATTTTTTTTTTTAAATAAGTAAATGACGTCATAAAAAATGTGCTTAAAAAGTCACTAAATTAGTTACAATAGTTACTGCTATGGTCTAATGCTGTTTTGAGCAATCTGGAAAGTACCAATAGAATATTCATTACAAAAGGAGATGGAAATGTCCACCACGGGCTTCGAGACATGGCTTTACACGTCTCTTCATATTGTCAAATACCTTCTGTAATGTGTCTCTTGTTATTTCCTGAATGGTAACTCTGATTGATTCTTTCAGGTCCTCAATTGTGTGTACATTATTTTTGAAAACATTTCCCTTGAAGAAACCCCATAGATAATAATCTAATGGAGTTAGATCTGGAGAACGAACAGGCCAAATTCCACGTGATATTATGAGATTTGTGAAAATTTTTTCCAAAAAATGCAGTGATGCTCTAGCTGTGTGTGCAGTTACACCATCTTGCTGGAACCATGCTGCCTCAATTTCATGTTCATTCAGCTGTTCTGAAAAAGGTTCCAGTATGTCAGTACCATACCAATCGGTATTAATAGTGTTGTTGAAGAAAATTGGTCCAATTAAACGTTTTCTACTGACGGCACACCATACCCCAATATTTGCATCGCGTAGAGGCACTTCATGGAATGTATTGAGATCAAAACTGACCCAAATACAATTATTTTGGCTATTAACGTATCCAGATAGATGAAACCATGCCTCATTAGAGAAGAATGTTACATCAAGAAGCGATTCGTCTTCTTCAGCTAAAAATGCTTGAAACCACGTGCAGTAGTTCACCCTGGATTGATAGCCACAATCTTTTAGCTCAGACACAACAGAAATCTTGTATGCATACAAATGTAACCGGTGTTTAAGAACTGCGTGTGCTGTGCCCACTGATACGTTCACTTGTGACATTTTCCTTAAGGACTTGTTACTATATAGAAGGAAATTCTTTCTTCCCTTGATAATATAATTTTGTCTTGAGTGCAAAGAATTACTCCAGCAGACGACACCCATTCAAGATGGACTGTGCAGCAAATTTTTTTATGACGTCATGGTGACGCTATTTACTTGTTTTTCCAAATGTGTTCTATATGTATATACAAAGTGTAGCAAGAGTTTAAAAAGAAAAAAAAAATTCAGAAAGCATGACTTTGAGATGACTCGCCATCATTAACCCCAATGCCATCAGGGGACTACCATATCAGTTCAAGGAACAAGACAGAAAATCAAATATTAATTCATTCGTGAAGTGCCGTCTCCACATCGAAGGCAGGCTGCCATAGAGCGCCATTTCAGTTTGTCTCTCGTCTTGATAGAGCATGTTGAGATGGGTTTCTTAGGTTCACCTCTCCACCTTTTGATGTTACTAGCCAACTTTAGTCTTGGCCTGCCTCTTCCTTGTCTGCCTCGAACTTTCCCCTCATGATGACCTTCAATAGGGTATCATTGTCGTCAGAATCTTCAAAAAGTTTCAAAGTGTCACATAAAATATAAATGATAAATATTTGATGATATTTAAGAAGGGTCACATTATCTATTTTCAGTTGTAATCATAAGAGCAGTCATTCTAGTCCGTGAGCACAGATGCAGACCCAGTTAAGTACAGAAATTACATCGAAGGAAAATTAAACATCACACAATGTTAACAATAAAAAGAGTTCTTAAATGTTATATAGTGCCAGTCTTAACATATGGATGCGAATCATGGACAATAGGACAACAGACAAGAAAATCACTGGAGTCTGTAGAAATGTGGTTTTACAGAAGAATGTTGAGAGTACCATTGACAGCTAAGAAGAGTAATGAAGATGTTCTGAGAGAGGTCAAAGCAAAAATAGAGCTAATTTCCAATATTAGGAAGAAACAATCATCATTTTTTGGCCATGTAATGAGAAGAGAACAACTGGAATATATTGTAACAATTGGAAAAATTAAGGGACGAAGAGATGGAGGCAAGCAAAGAGAAAAAAATAACAGACAGCTTAAGAGAATGGCTTGGCAACAACAAAAACAACAGAAATGATAAATAGCTGCCGAGATCGAAAGTTATGGAGAGACATGATCACCTACGCCAAGAGGCCCGGTACTTGATGATGATATAGCCCACTAACGCAGTTTAATTCGTTCTTACCTGCTCCATAAAACAAACTCATTATTTGAAACTTTCAGTTATGCTCAGGAACAGATGTTTTCTATTTATTTTATTTTAAATAAAAAAAAAAAAAAAAAAAACTTTTTTTGTGAGGAAAATTGGAGTGTTCTCTGGTTTGCTTAAACACACTGTGATCTTTGCGGAGTTTCATATTTCGTTTACCTTTTTTTTTTAAACGGTGTTTTCCTAAAACGGCTCCCTCTTATTGTTGGAAAAATCATAAAAACACAATTTTTTAAATTCAAAATAACATTGTAAAAATAGCAACTATAATAATTCGCACATTTTTGTAACAAAATATTAACAAATAAATCAAATGAAGAATGCGGTATTTTCACTTCAGAAGACGGTATTTTCATCGACATTGATAATATATCAAAATACACGAATGTGTAAGTAACAGTAAAGTACCCCCGTCACGCCAAGTGACGTATAGGGAATTTGGTGTAGTAACCATACATTTTACAGACTATCAGCACATGGTTTTTAAGGGTAATGTGCCCGGTACCACGCCCGTGCCGCTTTACTTTCCCAGAAAAAAACCGGTACCATTTAAGGCTGGGTGAACCCGGAAGCCGTCGGTTTGGATCGAACCCTACCTCTTGCCCTTTGTAGTCCAGTATGAATGTGTGATCACTTACAATATTTAGTATATAATATACCTAGAATATTGTAACTGAGAAGAGGAGAGAATGGAAGATAATGTATACGGCTAAAAAAAACAACAACATAAAGATTGAATATAAAGACATACACATATAAACAACGTGCGAGAAAAAAGATATTTATAAAGATATGTAGTGTAGTTGAGGCAGCGATATAGAAGAGAATAAGAGGAGAGAGTGATAGAAAGTGGGAGGGTGGGACGTAGAGACGGAAAGAGAAAAGTACATAGCCATAGAGAATCGTCTAAGAGCAAGCACTACAGTTTTGAATTTCAGAAGTTTGTTGAACAAACATGTTAGCAACATGTGAACAAACGTGTTCTAGACTTCAGAAGGTGGATGCTTTATAACTCTTTCCGTACGTTTCGCCGCACTGTGCGTCACTCTCAATTTGATTAGTGTAAACTTGATTCAAACTATATTCTTTTTATTTATCTTGCATCATATTGGTATTGGTGAAATATAATTTCTTGTTTAATTATATAAAAATTCATACATAATATGTTATATGTTAGATAAATATAAATATGTAGATTGATTCTTAAAACCATGAAAAATTGAGGCTCTGAAATCTCTTCCGTTGATAAAAAGCTTTCATAGGGAAAGAGTTCAGATCTTGATTGTTTCAGCAGGTTGGACATTTTCTTATCTGTTCAGCTTGCCCTTCCAGTAAAGAAAGTTTCCATCCCAATCGTTCAACTGTTCCAGTGAGCACGTTGTGTTCTGTAAAAATGGCGCTCCTTTTCGTTCACACTATTCTATTGAACTTGCTCCTATTTTCACGAGGGCCACAGCTCATAATGATCACTTCCTTGTCGCTCTAACAGCCGTCACCGGAAGTATAATTTCTATGCGCCCGCGCCATATCCGCGAGGATTTCATGATCAGTGAACGTGACCAAAAAAAAAATAATAATAATCGCTGTCCCAACAAATGAAGTCAGGCCTCCATTTCGGTGAGACACTCGATCCGACCGTAGACCAGCTGGTGACAGATTTGCAGTCCAAAGCAAACAATTGATTTATTCTGTGTCAGGACAAAGCCGGCACCTGGTTCCATTAAACTCCACGGCCATTCGCCGGCAGCACTATCTCAGCGCGCGGGAGTTAAATCCACATTGATTTTGTGGTCGGATGAATGCGACCGATCTAAAGGTATCACCACAAACGAAAATCGAAACCAGTACGAATCACTTGACACCAGACTTCAGCAAAAATGGCACTAGTCCTGAACACGATTCGACTAAGCGGCCATCTTGGTTTGCCACAACAACCGGAAGTTCATATATATTAACCTTAGGGGGCTGCGTGGTGTTATGGATTCAGGTGCACCTTTTGGCCGGGTACCTCCGACATTACCACCTGTTCTTGAGACAGTTTGTACTCAAGCCTCCTTCCCTTCTCTCTGTGAAGTTAGACTTAACATTTACCCCCTTTTGTGCTTCGTCTTGATTCCGACTCCTATTGGGGAACAAAATTACGGGGTATAACATGGTCTGTCGAGTGTAGATAAGTGTAATGATTTGTGCAGGTGTATCACAGGTGAGATTTAGGAAGCCTGAGTTAGTCATATAACATCTATTGAGCTTTACTGCAACGTGGTGTCAGATCCAATGATTCTTTTGAGAGGGGGCCTAGGTGGCCTAGTTGGGAAAACCACTCGACTGGACTACCGACGTTCGGACAACCCGTGTTCGATTCCCGCAGGGAGCAGTGTGAATTGTACTCGTGGTCGGAAAAAAAAATACCCCCATGGTCGACCCAGCCGTTGGCAGAAATGGGTACCAGGGTACTAACCTGGGAAGGTGAGGAATGTCGCCTCGCATCTGAGTTTCGATGCTTGAGGCGACACTATACAGAAATCTCCGAACATTTCTGGATAGGCGACCGAGCACATATGGGTGTAAACTCGCGTGCTAAGACGCCGGTTCAAGTCTCGTACTTTACCTTGACCTTATCTCACATCACGAGCATTATGACTGTCTTTCTTCTTATTTTGCTCTTCATTATCTTCTTTAACTTCGCCTTCTTCTGTTCTTCGATTTCATTTAACTATCTCTTCTTCTGTTTCTAATTTAATTTTTCTCTTCATTGTCTGCAGCTTAACTCTTTATTCTTCTTATTTTTTTCTTCAGTCTGTTCTTCTTATGTAATTCAGTTTCTTTTTCTTTATCTATTCTTCCTCTTATATTTTCTGTTTTTACTTGTACTACTATTCTTCATTTTATTTTTTCTCTTCTTCTACTTTTTCTGTCTCTTCTTCATCTTCAGTTCATCCTTAGTTTCTTCTTCTGCTGCTTGTCCTTTTTTTCTAAATAGATTTGTCTTCTTCTGTTCATTGACAGAAGCTAGACTACGAGACTTTAGATCATAGATGAGCTGGTGTGGAGGGCTGTAAAGGTCTTCTTGCTTTTGGTTTCAGCAGCAGGTGTTTGAGCTTACCCACCTTAGT
This sequence comes from Megaustenia siamemsis, assembly GCA_032433765.1. Taxonomy (NCBI): domain Eukaryota; kingdom Metazoa; phylum Mollusca; class Gastropoda; order Stylommatophora; family Ariophantidae; genus Megaustenia; species Megaustenia siamemsis. The sequence goes on from JAVIAB010000091.1 coordinate 29,013,448, forward strand.
GTGTAGCGCAATCCCGGGCTATCACAGGAGGGGAATGAGAGAATGTGGCCTCACGAAAGGGGAAAGCAAGAAAAGCATCCTAAGCTGAAAAGAATGTAACACCTTCAGTCGATTCTGAACAAGAACAACTAGTAGATTAACATTCATATTGGTTATTGGTTATTGTTTATTGGTTATTGTTTATTGGTTATTTGGTTATGGAAGGCCTCGGTATCACTGCAAACTAATCAAAATCCATAATTGCTCAACCGCCCGTGCCAGCGGAATCATCCGAATTACTAACCCATCTCCCAAACAAAGAAAGGTAACTGTAGTCCCCATCGTAGCAGTCTCAGCACATGAAAAATGACATAAGGCGAAACCGCGCAGAAAGTGAACACAGCCAACTGTTCCCTGTTCATACGATAGCATCATTCGTCAAGAAACAATTGGGACATCGAAACATGATCAAAACGGATGAGACACACAGCTCACGGTGTGCACAGAGCACTTTACTCAGTAGCTCCTGCAACAAGCCGGACTTGCAATATGAGGAAACTGCAACGTGGAACACTTTTTAGACATCGCCTTCAATGCGTCCTGCCGCCTATCCACCATATGAAAGCGCTACAGAACGATTCGGGAATCCTTGACTGTAGTGACAACACTGCGAACTAAAGACTATATTACTACACTAAAAAAAGGCACGAAGAAATCATGGATTCCATTTTTGAAAAGAATTACCACCGTTTGTGTTGACAATCGAACCGGCGACCTTCCAGTCCAGAGACCGGCATCCTACCACTGAACCACTCATTCCCTTAAAACAAATCAACAAATGTTCCCACTTGAAAAACTTCAACGTTTGCCTCATCTTTTACATTATGGAGGCTCCTGTCTCGCTACTTGCTTTCCAATAGCGCTTCTTTCACGGTTAAAGAGGCCAACATTGTTCCAGATGCCGCAACTTTCTATACAAGTGAAAGCACATCGTGGCTCGTCGTGTCAGTCATCAAACATTCAATCACAGAAGCAGTTACCCACTTTAAAAATGCTGCTATTTTGAGTCTTTTCTTCCTTGTGATCCGAAAGTTAGTTACGGGGTAATCACCATCATCTAGCTGCTTGCCCTTTTGGAACTTGGCTTCTATGAGATTTAAGTGAAGTTTTCTTTATCCTGAGCGAGATGTCCAGCTTATGAAACAGTCAGTCCCAGCTCGTCTGTGAAATCTTGCAATCACCTTCTAATTTGTCCTCCTTTCTTACTTCAAACTTCACTTTAAAGAGATTTCCTGTTGACTATCACGTCGTTTTATGTGACCAGCATGTTTGGATTGTCCTTGTTTTTATGTTCTTTATCAACATGTTTATTATTATCTCAGTCAAGATATCAAGCGTATTTTTCTACAGAACTCGCATTTGAAGGCATTTATAGATTATTTTTAGAGCGTGAAAAGTAAATGGAAAATGTAACTTCAAAATGTACAATGCAGCCGGTTGGAACACTTAGTTATCGTCAAGGTATAATAAAGAATAGTGACACTGTGACCTTCCAGGCATGTCGTAAGAGTAGACTAAGGAGGTTGATCGATGGCTTGACAAGCTGTCATTGTAAAAAGCATTGTTAAGGAAACAGCGCCATATATTTTAGAGCAGTGATCTCTGCAATATGTGCCACTTTGGCACGCAAGGTTTCTGTTTTTGAGATTGTGGTTCTGCCCTATGTGCCGTCTTCGGCTCGAAAGGACAATAGATAGATAGATAATAGAGATAAGGGGGAAACGAAGAGGAAAAACTTAGAGAGCTTATCTATAGTCCGTTTCATAACTCGTGCCAAACTTTTAAAATCGATATCTTTTTAACCGCTTTTTGTAAGTTGTTCAGAATTGGCATGTAAAGTTATAATGATTAGAACCCAACAGGGAATTAATTTCATTAAAAAAAAACATTTGGTTATTATTGTTGCTTATTTGATTTATATAAATTTATAACAACCCATTGATGTAGTCAAAACTTAATGTTTACAGTATTGTAAGTTAAAAATAGCGATAAAAATCCATACACGGTCAAATTGACGTGTTTGCACGCTTTCAAAGTGGGTTTTCTGACACAATTAGACACTTGTAAAAAACGCGAGACATTGTGTGTTCCATTTCCGTTCATTCAGCGGCGGAGAAAAAGAACGATAACATTTACCATGAGTCTTAAAATGAAATTCTGCAGTTTACAAAACATCGCAATAAAAATGTATGACTATTTTTGCAAAGAGGCTAAACGAGGAAGATTATTTCATTCTTTAGAAAACCCTGAGAATAGGACAAGACACATTTTGGATTTATCTAAACGGTCATTTAATCGCTGGATTCAAGCACGTGACAGTCAATGTTCAAAATATACAAAATCACGAGGAAGAGCAAAAATGTTGGATAATTTCGACAGTGAACTTATTAGAAGTGAAATTCACAAAATGTTGGGTATGAATGAAACTGTTACAATAAGAAAATTAAAAGTATCGCTGAAAAAGAACAACAGTATTGAAATATCAAAGTCTACATTATGGAGGAATGTGAGAGCTGCAGGCTTTACATTCAGAAAGTATTCCAATGGACGAAACATCATCTGTGAGAAGCCACATATAGTAGTCATGAGAAGCAAGTACTTACGTGAAGTAAAAGAGGTGCGCAAGCAAGGTTATGATATTGTGTACTTGGATGAAACATGGGTCAATGCTCACCACACTAACCAAAGGGAATGGCAGTCATCAGATGGAAAGATTAAGAGATTAATACCTAGCAGCAAAGGACAGCGCTTGATAATTGCGCATGCAGGTAGTCGACAACATGGACTAATACAGAATGCAGAGCTCATTTTTCTTTCAAAATCCATAGACAATCGGGATTATCACTCTGAGATGAATGGTCACATATTTAGACATTGGATTGAAAATTCTGCTCTCCCATCACTAGATCGACCATCTTGCCCTAATAATGGACAATGCAGCGTACCACAACATTGTTGCACTTGAAGATAAAGTCCCGACGTCATCCAGTACAAAAGATGCTATTAAGATATGGCTCACAAAGGAGCACATACAATTTAATAACATCTACTTAAAACCTGAATTACTATCTCTAGTAAAGCAAAAACAAAGGACAAGGATTTTTCAAATAGATAAGATTATCCAAGAGCACAGTCATATAAGTTTGAGGCTGCCACCTTACCATGCTCATTTAAATCCAATAGAACTAATCTGGGCAAAATTAAAAGGACAAGTGGCAGATGAAAATACAACATTCAAAATATGCGATGTAAAGACTCTTGCTAATCTCGCTTTATTAAATATAGACAAAGATTATTGGGCTAAATGTGAAGACCACGTCTTAAAACAGGAAGAGGAATATTGGAAAAATGATGGTTTGTGGAATGTTCAACCCCAAACAGTTATTAATCTTTTAGACTCGTCTGATTCAGAATGAAAGTATATAGCCCCCACAATGTTGGCCCCTATATTACCTTAAATTAGTTCAACAAACGGTCCTTTTCAGGACCACACAACTATGAAAATTGGACATACAGGTATACCTTGATATTATCGTCCGTCCTCGAACTGAGAAGACAATAATTCTCCTGGTGTTTTGTCTTATCCAGTTATTTCCCCATTACGGCCACGCCTTTACCTAGTGAAAATTAATCACAGACCAGCAACTACGGTAATTTCTATTCTTTAGGGGTTCACAATTTACGATTTTGACAAACATCAAAGAAATTCGCCGCTTTAAGAAAACTGCAGCTGCAAGATATTTGTTAAATATATATTTAAAGGGTCTTTTGCATTCTAATAACATTTGGAAAATTTCAACAGTTTTTAACAAATGGTTACTGAGTGATAGCGTTTTGAAGTTGGGCACATGATTTGAAACGAGCTATAATAGGAATGTCCATATGGCAAAATGAAAAAAAAAAAAAAAACAGCGACAGGCGTTATCAAACAAACCTCAAACAGATAAAATAATAGATAGAATAGATAAGTCTAATGACCAAAAGCCGGTACTAATTGATTAATAATTGAGTCATTATTTCCATGTTAGTTTCTGAGTTCATTACTTACCCGATTCAGTAACGTGCAATTGCTGAATGTTACTTCATAATGGCGAAAATGGCCATTCTCAGCGGCTTTTGGTACACATGGTACCGATTTCCGGCAGAGACTACGGGATGCGTTAAGAAACTTATTGAGCTGGGAGAGGTTTTTACTGGACCATGCAAAGAAGATGACATTTTATGTTCACTTGTATGTTCTTAAAACGAAATAAGCGATTTAATGAACCGGCAAAAAAGTATGTATACACCACATATAAAGCAAACATATGTTACTGTCGTTACTATCTAGTAACCATTACGACTTGTTACTTTAAAAAAAAAAAATTCAACCCACAGAAAATCTTTACTTTAAAACTCGTTAGTCACGTGATCGCATATTTCCGGTTTATGATCGATAATTAATGAGAACTTTAATGCTTTCTGAGTTTCGGCGAAAATCTAAATAAAGAATTTCAGAGGTCAGGTCAGGGCTGGCTCGTACCAACGTGCAAATCGTATGGCGCACTTGGGCGTCTGTTGAAGGGGACGACATCTGGAGTTGATACATTTAACATGTTTACGTTGTAATTTTGATGGGCCTCACGAGGCGGTTATCTTATCACTTTGAAAAAATGAAACATCGGTGAGGCTCTTCTACTGTCGAATAATGAGTTAACGATGTGCTGTGTTCTGAACAATGACGTGGGTCTATGTCTGTGGATGTATCAAGTTCATTGTTAATGTATCAAGCCCTATGTGAATTTATCAAGTTCTCTGTGAATGTATCAAGTTCTCTGTGAACGTAACAAGTCCTCTGTGAATTTATCAAGCCATCTATAAATGTATCAAGTTCTCTGTGAATGTATCAAGTTATCTGTGAATGTATCAAGTTCTCTGTGAATGTATCAAGTTCTCTGTGAATGTATCAAGTTCTCTGTGAACGTAACAAGTTCTCTGTAAATGTATCAAGTTCTCTATGAATGTATCAAGTTCTCTGTGAATGTATCAAGTTCTCTGTGAATATATCAAGTTCTCTGTGAATGTATCAAGTTCTCTGTGAATGTATCAAGTCTTCCGTGAATGTACCAAGCCCTCTGTGAATTTATCAAGTTCTCTATGAACGTAAAAAGTCATCTGTGACTGTATCAAACCCTCTGTGAATGTATCAAATTCTCGGTGAATGTATCAAGTTTTCTGTGAACATATAAATTCTTATGTGAATGTATCAAGTTTTCTGTGAACGTAGCAAGTCCTCTGTGAATATATCAAGTTGTCTGTAATGTATCAAGTTTTCCGTGAATGTATCAAGTTTTCCGTGAATGTAGCAAGTGTTCTGTTAACGTAACAATTCCACTGTGAATATATCAAGTTTTCTGTGAATGTATCAAGTTTTATGTGAATGAACTCAGGAATACCTGGAGATACAAGCCTTTAGATTGAATGACGACAACAAACAGGTAGTCGGATCCATAACAACGACAACGTAGAGGTCAATATCAAAATAAAGTCTGGAACAATAGCTCTCCATCTTTTTCTTTTCAAGACTGCCTGTGTTTTGTCTTAGTGTAACCCAATCAATTTAATTGATCTTCTATCTATCTATCTATCTATCTATCTATCTATCTATCTATCTATCTATCTATCTATCTATCTATCTATCTATCTATCTATCTATCTATCTATCTATCTATCTATCTATCTATCTATCTATCTATCTATCTATCTATCTATCTATCTATCTATCTATCTATCTATCTATCTATCTATCTATCTATCTATCTATCTATCTATCTATCTATCTATCTATCTATCTATCTATCTATCTATCTATCTATCTATCTATCTATCTATCTAATCTATCTATCTATCTGCCCGTCTCTTTGTCTGTCTCTCTGTTTATCTACCTTTCTGTGTCTGTTTCTTTGTCCGCCAATGTCAAGTCAGGGACAATAAAACAGAGACAGTCACACAGTCAGTCAGTCAGGAGAAAGTTCTGATTGTCTGGCTGCCTGCGTCCTGTCTACCTGTTTTATTGTCCTTTCGAGAGGAAGACACAAGGCCAGGAAGTGACATCACTAGAACCAGAAATACTACAATCAAAGGTAGAACGGGTGGTTAGGCATTTAGCGAAACACAAATCGTCAGTAGTAGATTACCAGGGGAAATAATTTAAGCAGCAGGAGAGTTCAGCAGCAGATGGTTACATAGAACTTTCAATGCAGAGTGGGTACAACAACAAACACCTACTGACTGGCAAATAGCAATTATAATTCCCCTTTGGAAGAATCAAGGAAACAAAAGATAGTGTTCACAATACCGTGGCTGTCGAATATAATAATCTTTTAGCTCTCGAAGAAACAAAACTTGAACATCATCTATTGTTCTTGAGTAAAGAATGTAAAATTACTAACATGAAAATAAAAAGCACAACTAATATCAATAGTTCTTTGTGGAACATTCTGAAGCAATATGGCTTGCCATAAAAAATCATAAATATTATTAAAGACATGCATGATGGTTACACATGTGCAGTTCGAACAGAGGAATGACTGAGCGAATGTTTCCTAATAGAAACTGGGGTTAAACAAGGATGTATTTTATCGCACTTGTTATTTGGAGTTGTTATGGACTTCATAATGAAGAAATGCTGCACTGGTAATAAAGGCATCGAATGGATACAAGGAGACCATTTGGAGGACCATTTGTTGATGACATAGTTCTCATCAGCAGCCAGATAAAAACGATGCAGGAAAACACAAATGAACTATCATCAATAGCCAGCAAAATTGGGCTTCAGATCAATCATGAAAAGACTAAAGTCATGAAAAGTTTAATTCCAACAGATGACAGAATATACATGGAAAACAAACCAGTAGAAGAGATCGATCACTTTATCTATCTTGGAAGTCACATTGATCGAGAAGAGGATAGAAGCAAAGAAATTAGAATCAGAATAGCTAAAGCAGCAATGTCTTTCAGAAGCCTTGAAAAGTTGTGGAAATCAAAACTCATCAGCATAAACACAAAACTTAGACTATTCAAATCAGATGTACTATCAACCCTTACATATGCGTGTGAAAGCTGGAAAACAACAAGAGATATAGAAACAAAGGTGAACGCATTCGAAAATAAATGTCTAAGGAAAATACTTGGTATAGCGTGGAACGAATTCAAAACAAACGAGGAAATTAGAGAAATCGCCAATCAACCACTAATATCTTCAGTAATAAAGAAAAGATGATGGGCATATGTTGGACATGTGATGAGAAGAGATAATAACCGAATAGCAAAGCAAGCCCTCATATGGGAAACAACAGGTAAAAGGAAATGAGTAAGATCCAGAGAGACACTGAGAAGAACGTTGATCAGAGAGGCAAGAGCAGCAGGAATCGGCTCCCTCAATGAGATAGAGTTGCCTGCACAGAACAGAGACAAATGGCGAGATTTGACAAAAAGATCTTTACAAGGATTGAAAACTGTTAGAATAAAAATTTAGATAAGAGGAGTATGTGGGTCTATGCCCTATGTGCCTGCTATGGCTCGAAAGGTCAATAGATAGATAGATATATCAATAGAAAAATAACAGAAGACACTAAACATAACTAAAGAACATCGGGTTATAAAACAAATAACAAACAGAGAATTGAAGCCTTTGAAATGTGGATATATAGAAGAATAGGTAGAATTGGATGGAAGGAAAAGAAAACAAACGACGAAGTCTTAAAACAACTAAAAATGAAAAAAGAACTACTCAGCACAATTCAAACAAGACAAATGCGATTTTTAGGCCATGTTAAAAGACACAACAGCCTAAGAAAAGTAATCATGGAGGGGAAAAAACAAGGTAAAAGAGGCAGAGACAGACCAAGACTAACATGGACAAGTAACATCAAAAGATGGACAAATCAGCCTATGACAACCTGCACCATCAAAGCAAGTGACAGAGCAGAATGGCGCTCCATGATAGCGAACCTTCGTTGCGGAGACGGCACTCGATGATGATGATGATGACGATGATGATGATGAACAAACTTTAAATACCTGGGAACAACATTCTCTGAAGATGGTAACATTGATAAAGAAATAGATAAACGATGCAATAAGGCGAACCAAATACTGCGACAGCTATCCCCTATACTTCAACATGAAGCAATTCCTATTACCAATAAAAAACATCTTATACTGAGTATATTCATTCTAACATTGTGCTACCAATGCCAAACATGGTCATTAACGTGTAAGCACAAAAGAAAGCTTGTCACCACAGCGATGCGATGTCTGAGAAAAGTGCTTTGAGTAACCAGAGAAGACAGAATGAGAAATGAGATTATAAGAGAAAGAGCAGGCATTGAACCATTCCTTAGCTACATAAAGAAACAACAAATAAACTAGATTGCCCATCTAGAAAAAAGTGCCGTGTGGTTTCCTATCATAGAAAGCATTTACTAAAAGTTGCGAAAGGAGAAGAGCAGAAGGTAGACCCAGAGTAGGATGGACAGACAACATTAAAGAAACGTTATAAAAGCCTCAATTGACGATGAGTGAGGCCGACATGAGGGCGAGAGCCAGAACTTTGTATCTGCCTCGGCACCGAAAGGTGGAAGTAAAGACAGAAAGAAGAAAGAAAGAAAGAAAGAAAGAAAGAAAGAAAGAAAAAAAAGAAAGAAAAAGAAAGAAAGAAAGAAAGAAAGAAAAAGAAAGAAAGAAAGAAAGAACAAGGCAGAAATTCGGAACTCTCCATGCTCAACGATCCTTGCTAGTGTCAGATTGACCCGCGATGTATTTCGCCATACATCCCTTTTCCGGGCGAGTTTCGATATGGTAGCTGATGCCTGTTATTGTTGCTGCTTGCCTCCGAGTCTTGACAAGCCAGATGTACATCAAGTTTTCTTTCACCGAAGGGGCTTGCATCTTGAACTACCCTGTAGAATTGCTTTCAATGAGCGATTGGGATTTCTCGTATTTATCTCTACCTAAGTGTGTCTGGCGCAACCTTGGAGTTTACAGCCATGAAGCCTGCGATAGACTTTTCCCTTTTTTTATTTACCTTCAAGCGTCAAGGGGAGACGTAGTTTATCGTATTTTGCTACTCTGTTTACCTCTCTTGTTCTTATGTTTTCTAATATTTCTCATATTTCATCAGCCCATTTTTACGCAGTCAGCCCTTGGACCTGGTTTTCCCCTAGTGTTTGTTGATGCCTTGTTGTGTCATTTTGATCTTCCTGAATATCACGTGGCCAAACCATTTTATCTATTTAAAAAAAAATTATTCGCTTTTGAACTTATCTCTCAGCCCCTTTTCTGCACGTGCACATCGCATTTAATGTCTGTGGCGGTTACGGACTTTTTCAAATGTTCTTTAATCTTGTACAACTGTAAAGCCTAGCTTCAATGATCATTAATCTATACATGAAGTGTGTCATTTTTGGCTCTACGTACTGACGGTTTATTTTAAAATAAAAAAAACATAATTAAATATACTTCTGGTATAAAAAGTAAAAAGTAAAGTACCCCTGTCACACCAAGTGGCGTATAGGGAAAAAATATGGTGTTAGTGACCCTATATTTTAAAGACCTTCAGCACATGATTTTTGGGATAATGTGGTCAGTATTACGCCCGTGCTACTTTACTTTCCCAGAAAAAAATCCGGTACCCATTTAAGGCTGGGTGAACCCGGAAGCCGTCGGTTGGGATCGAACCCTACCCCTTGTCCGTGGTAGTCCAGTTCACTAACCACTGAGCTATCGCGGCTCTCACTTCTGGTATAAGGTGATAGTAAATACGAAAATGTAGCGGGGAGAGTTTAACTCTTTCAGTACGGAGGCTTTTTATCAATTTAGCGGTAGAGATTTCAGAGACAAAATTTGTTATTGTTTCATCAATCTACATGTTTATTTGTATCTAACACATAACATATTATATATGAATTTGTAGATAATTAAGTAAGGAATTATATTTCATCCATACCAAGATGATACAAGATATATAACAAGAATATGGTTTGATGTCTTCTCAATATTCCTGTATGGTGCAGAAACATGGACATTAGACAAGAAAACAGAACAGAAAATTGAAGCCTTTGAAATGTGGATTTATAGAAGAATAGGTAGAATTGGATGGAAGGAAAAGATAACAAACGATAAAGTTTTAAAACAACTGAAAATAAACAGAGAACTACTAAATACAATTAAGACTAGACAAATGACATTTTTGGGGCATGTTAAAAGACACAACAGCCTACTAAAAGTAATATTGGAAGGGAAAATACAAGGTAAAAGAGGCAGAGGCAGACCAAGACTAACATGGACGAGTAACATCAAAAGATGGACAAGTCAATCTATATCAGCCTGCACCATCAAAGCAAGAAACAGAGTAGAAGGGTGATCCATGGTAGCCAACCTTCGTTGCGAAGAAGGTACGCGATGATGATGGTTTGAGGACAGTTATAACTTATCAAATTGAGAGTGACGCACTGTGCGGCTAAACGTACGTGACCGAAATCGGCATGGCGCATGGTTTGTCGAAACGTAAGGAAAGAGTTAATAGAGATAATAATATTGAGGCATTGAGTTACTTGCTGGTCATCATCACTGCACTACGCACATGTCCATAGGTGCTCAGATCCCGTCCTCAGCAAGTCCCAGTGTCCAGCGACTGACGACTCCAGTTCTGATTTGGTTGATAAGTCTTGTTATACGCCCACTACAGAGAGACAATAGTGTGGGATAAACGTTGGATCATCTGTTCAGTATTTGTCCATTTCTAGCTTCTGCTAGGATGTTGCTGTGGGACCAGAGGGGTAAAGGCAATGTACCCAGTGCAGTCATCACGAGGTGTCCAGTTTGAATTTGTACTTTATCTCTGAATTTTTATTTTATCTCTGCATTTTTATTTTATCTCTGAATTTTTTTTAATCTCTGAATTTTTATTTTACCTCTGAATTTTTATTTTATCTCTGAATTTTTATTTTATCTTTGAATTTTTACTTTATCTTTGAATTTTTATTTTATCTTTGAATTTTTATTTTATCTCTGCCAGAAATTAAAAAAAAAAAACCCTGTTGTGACCAAACATCGACGGAGCCCGCATCATTGACAGTTAAAGAGCGACATGTTTTTATCTGCGTCAGGAATATCATTAAAAGAATTACTACCCCGCAGTGGGTCTAGTTAACACATCAGTCTAGCCAAACCGATACGGATTGCAGAGGGAAGGCAGTCCTGTACCAAACAATGCTATGCACGACAGACAGACAGACAAACGGATGGGCAGAAGGACGGACAGACGGACGGACGGACAGGCAGACGGACGGATGGGAGGAAGGATAGAGAGACGGACGGACAGACGGACGGATGGGAGGAAGGATAGAGAGACGGACGGACAGACGGACGGATGGGAGGAAGGATAGAGAGACGGACGGACAGACGGACGGATGGGAGGAAGGATAGAGAGACGGACGGACAGACGGACGGATGGGAGGAAGGATAGAGAGACGGACGGACAGACGGACGGATGGGAGGAAGGACAGACAGACGGTCGGACGGACAGGCAGACGGACGGATGGGAGGAAGGATAGAGAGACGGACGGACAGACGGTCGGATGCACAGACGGACAGACAGACGTACGGAAGGACAGACAGACAGATGGACGGACGGGCCAGATAGACGGACGGACGGAGAGGCAGGCAGGCAGAAAGACAGACAGACAGACAGACAGATAGACAGACAGCCAGACAGACAGATAGACAGACAGATATACAGACAGATAGATAGACAGATAGATAGATAGATAGATAGATAGATAGATAGATAGATAGATAGATAGATAGATAGATAGATAGATAGATAGATAGATAGATAGATAGATAGATAGATAGATAGATAGATAGATAGATAGATAGATAGATAGATAGATAGATAGATAGATAGATAGATAGATAGATAGATAGATAGATAGATAGATAGATAGATAGATAGATAGATAGATAGATAGATAGATAGATAGATAGATAGATAGATAGATAGATAGATAGATAGATAGATAGATATCGGCCGAGCACATATGGGTGAAAACTCGCGCTCAGACACCGATTCAAGTGTCGTACTTTATCTTTACCTTTACCTAGTTACTCGAACATTATTTATTAATGCTCTGGTTTGATCAGAGGCGAGGATCATCGCATAGTTCTAGCAGCACCTGTTGAGACATCTGTGGTAATATATTTCTTTTTAAAAAGTTTAGTACATCATCTCAATGATGAAAAGAATTTAAGTTTTTGATATTTTTATCTTGAGAATGGTATATTGTCTGCTTGTTTCAGCTGGCAAGAGTTCATGCAAGTACTTATCGTGAACGCGATGTTTTACCGTCGTGTTTTATCGTCTGTCTTTCGTAGCGCTTGGACCTCACCTGATTTGTAGGCGTAACCATTCGAGGAAACACATGAAGCAATAACAGGAAAATGTTGGAGCATGTTGAGGTACAACATGTGATAGACGATGTCCACAGGTAGAACCAGGTGAAGTGAGACTTTGTTGATACCCTACAACATGTGATAGACGATGTCCACAGGTAGAACCAGGTGAAGTGAGACTTTGTTGATACCCTACAACATGTGATAGACGATGTCCACAGGTAGAACCAGGTGAAGTGAGACTTTGTTAATACCCTACATGTGATAGACGATGTCCACAGGTAGAACCAGGTGAAGTGAGACTTTGTTCATACCCTGTAACATGTGATAGACGATGTCTGCTTTTCCATCTGTGATCAAGAATAAAAGAAATAGAAGGAGAAACAATCAAATCTTCTTCTTCTTCTTTCCTTCCTCATCTGCCTTTCAGCGTCGAGGGAGATATAATTTGCGGTCTTTTGCTCTTCTGTTCGCCTCTGCTGCTGTTATGTTTCCTAGTGCTTCTAATATTCCATCAATCCATCTTTTTCGTGGTCGACCCTTGGGTCTGTTGTTCTCACAACGTTTGTTGAAGGCTCGTTGTGTTGTGTTTTGTTCTTTCTGCCTTGTCACGTGGCCGAACCATTTTATCTGTTGTTTCCTTATATATTCTATGGCTGGGGCTATTCCTAGCTTTTTTCTCAGTTCTTCATTTCTGATCTTATCTCTCAGACTGTTTCCTGTCATTCGTCTAACACATTTCATCTCTGTAGAGGTTATTTTTCTTATTGTTCTTGCATCTAGAGTCCAGGTCTGGCATTGGTAGCACAACGTTGGGATGAAGATTGTATTGTATAGTGCTCGTTTTGCCTCCAGAGTTATTTCCTTGTTGGATGATAGTGGTGATAACTGTCCGATGATTTGACAAGCTTTGTTGCATCTTGATTCTATCTCTGCTGTTTGGGAATTGTCGTTTGTCATTAGACTTCCTAGGTATTTGAATTACTCTACTTGTTTTAGTTGTCTGCCTTCTATAGTTATGTTGATGTTCTGTTTATTTTTGGCGACATTCATGACTTCTGTTTTGTTGATGTTGATTTTCATGTTGTATTTTGTTCCTAAGATGTTGAGTTTGTTTAAGTGTTCTTGTAGGTCTTCTATTGTTTCATGTATTAGTGCCTGGTCGTCTGCAAATAGAAGCTCGTTGATCTCCTCTGTCTCTGATGGGTTGGCTAGCTTGCATATATGGTCCATGTATGTAATAAACAGTAGGGGGGATAGTACGCACCCCTGTCTTACACCTGATCTAACTTCGAAGTGGTCTGTGTAGCCTGTTGCTGTTCTGACCCTGCAGCTGCTGTTGGCGTAGAGACTTTTAATAATGTTGGTTAGATGTTGGCTTACTCCGTATGTTGTTAGTATCTCCAACAGTTGTTCTCTGTTTACTCTGTCGAATGCTTTTTCCTATGTCTTTCTATCTAAAAAATACATAGAACAATCACTGATGTGAGTAAACAGACATAAAATCTACAATGCCATCACAATACAAATCTACATTGCTATCACAGTACAAATCTACATTGCTAGCACAATACAAATCTACATTGCTATCACAGTACAAATCTACATTGCTATCACAGTACAAATCTACATTGCTATCACAGTACAAATCTACATTGCTATCACAGTACAAATCTACATTGCTATCACAGTACAAATCTACATTGCTATCACAGTACAAATCTACATTGCTATCACAGTACAAATCTACATTGCTATCACAATACAAATCTACATTGCTATCACAATACAAATCTACATTGCTATCACAATACAAATCTACATTGCTATCACAATACAAATCTACATTGCTATCACAATACAAATCTACATTGCTATCACAGTACAAATCTACAATGCTATCACAATACACATCTACATTGCTATCACAGTACAAATCTACATTGCTATCACAATACAAATCTACATTGCTATCACAATACAAATCTACATTGCTATCACAATACAAATCTACATTGCTATCACAATACAAATCTACATTGCTATCACAGTACAAATCTACATTGCTATCACAATATAAATCTACATTGCTATCACAGTACAAATCTACATTGCTATCACAATATAAATCTACATTGCTATCACAGTACAAATCTACATTGCTATCACAATATAAATCTACATTGCTATCACAATATAAATCTACATTGCTATCACAATACAAATCTACATTGCTATCACAGTACAAATCTACATTGCTATCACAGTAAAAATCTTCAATGCTATCACAATACAAATCTACATTGCTATCACAGTACAAATCTTCAATGCTATCACAATACAAATCTACATTGCTATTACAATACAAATCTACATTGCTATTACAATACAAATCTACATTGCTATCACAGTACAAATCTACATTGCTATCACAATATAAATCTACATTGCTATCACAATACACATCTACATTGCTATCACAGTACAAATCTACATTGCTATCACAATATAAATCTACATTGCTATCACAATACACATCTACATTGCTATCACAATATAAATCTACATTGCTATCACAATACACATCTACATTGCTATCACAATATAAATCTACATTGCTATCACAATATAAATCTACATTGCTATCACAATATAAATCTACATTGCTATCACAGTACAAATCTGAAACCATTGGTGGCAAAAGTATGAAGGACCTGATATTTATATTTAACGGGAGAGGTATTGAAACCATCAGCTTGAAAAGTTGCTTTTAAATACAAGAAGTTACCGAGCACACACAACATGATTGACCTCGGATGCCTTACCATTAGTCTAGCAGGAAAGTACAATATTTGTGGAGAATGTTCTAGCAGTGAGGCGGTACAAGCATCACAAACAATAAGCAATGGGTTCATTCCAGAAATGAAAAGCTTCACCGGTGTTCATGAGGCTCTGGGTTTGGCTCCCATCAGTTTCCTCGTGTCCAGGGACGCTGCAGTGTGCTGGTATCTACTAGGGGACTAGTTATGTCTTTTCTGACAGCGAACTTTTGCTGTTCTTAATTCCCTGAATGAGTCCATTATTCGGGTTTGCCATCGCTTGTATGGCTGATCTTACATCACGAAGCATGACAATTTTTTTGTATTTAGAACCTCTTGTACGTTGAAACCTTGTAAGGCTGTGTATGGTGCCATTTTCCCTGCTCTGAAAAGTGAGCACCTTTCTCCGGCTGGAAGAGAGTATGTTTCTGTCTCTCCACTTGGCACTTGGCTAGGTTATATAGATCTCACTGCCTCCCTTTCCACTTGGCTAGGTTATATAGATCTCACTGCCTCCCTTTCCACTTGGCTAGGTTATATAGATCTCACTGCCTCCCTTTCCATTTGGCTAGGTTATATAGATCTCACTGCCTCCCTTTCCACTTGGCTAGGTTATATAGATCTCACTGCATCCCTTCTTTGATGCTTTGGTTGCGGATCCATCTGTGAATATCCGTGTCCATATCCCGTATTTTTCCAGGACCGAGATTAGTGACAGGGCTGTCAGTTCTGACTTGGGTTGTTCGTGTTTGGAGACCATTACTGGAACTTCTAGAATTATTTTCGTTTTATGTTCACAAGTTGGGCCATAACTCAGGGGTGAGAGCTTCGCACAGATCTTTGTTTGGCTCTAATACATGTGAGTGGTATCTCAAGTTTTCCTTTGCATGATGATTTAGGTTCTTCCTTAGGAGTCTGTTTTTTTTTCTCTGTTTGTTCTCTCATGGAATTTTTGTTGCAGTTGGTAATTTTTAGCCTTTCAAGCTTTTCGAACTGAATGAGAAATTTATATTTTCTGCGGTGAGTTAGAGGCTCAAGATCTGCTGTTTTCTCCATTGTTTTGTTGGGGTGCTAATTATTGATCCCACAACGTCCTCTTGATTTGTGTGGGGCATTGACTTACTCAATGTGTATCTCCTCACAGAAGTCACCAACGCTTGATTCTTCAAAATCTCCTCCCTCAACTAGTTTGATATTAACATTGTGGGGGATGTTGGTGGCTTTCTTATATAGAAAAGCCCACTTTTCTGTGGCGTTTTTTTAAAGAGGTAAACACCTGTCTCTGGGGCCGCAGTGATGCATTTGATGATCTTTTTAACTGTGACCTTCTTTGTAATCGGGGGCAGCCATTGTAGCGTGTCTGTAGCCTTTACTTTGTTAACGTGCTCACTAATGACAACAAATGGTGGCCACTCAAACGTTTGTTTGCAGTCTCTCGAAGTAGGTGACGTGTGAGGCGGTACTTGGCGTCCAGTGCCACTTCTTCGGACCTTTTTTGTTGCTTTATTTTACTATTATATCTTTCATTTCTTGTAGTTCATTCTTTGTCTATCATTTCAAAGTCATCAAATATTAAATTGAATGTTGTTTAAATACAGCCTTTTTATCTTCTTATCCTTGCTGAGTTTTCTCCATTTTTATAGCTTCAAATCACAATACATTTGTGGACATGTCTTTCTCTAATGATAAAAGAACTTGCGTCATGTTTTCTTAAAAGGTTGTGTCTTCCCTTCTCCCCACCCCCTTTTCCCTTTTTATGGAATTTCGAAATATTACCTCCCCAGATTATGATTATACAACATTCTTGGGGCCATATTAGGTCATATTTCCTTGAATTAATGTCATGTTTTGATGTTCTGTTAATGACGTCACTAACTGGTCAGATACTAGATCTTTTGGTCATATCATTAACATCGTCGGTTAATGAAGCATAACTCTGTAGTTGACTTGACGTTTGTTGTTTGATATCACAGCGGTTTGTTAATGAAGCCTAGCTCTGTTGTTGACTTGACGTTTGTTGTTTGATATCACAGCTGTTTGTTAATGAAGCCTAGCTCTGTTGTTGACTTGACGTTTGTTGTTTGATATCACAGCTGTTTGTTTATGAAGCCTAGCTCTGTTGTTGACTTGACATTTGTTGTTTGATATCACAGCTGTTTGTTAATGAAGCATAGCTCTGTTGTTGACTTGACGTTTGTTGTTTGATGTCACATCTGTTTGTTAATGAAGCATAGCTCTGTTGTTGACTTGACGTTTGTTGTTTGATATCACAGCTGTTTGATAATCCACTCCTGGTCTTAATGGAATAAAAGTGTTGAGTCTCTCTCTCTCTCTCTCTCTCTCTCTCTCTCTCTCTCTCTCTTTCTCTCTCTGTGTGTAAATGTACACACATGAACAAATAAACTAATGTACCAGTAACAAACAGCTATGACATCAAACAAGAAACGTCAAATCAACAACAAAGCTAGGCTTCATTAAACATTTAAAGTGATTAGCAGAAGCTGTATCTTGAAAATAAAATTTAAATATTTTGTGGACATCGAGTCGTAGTCACTTAGAGCTGTAGGGAGATGTTTGACTTCCGGCAAGATGGCGAAGCTGATCTAGATGTATCCAGCTTTCGTAAATGTGTGTGCCCCTACACTGAAATGTTGATGCAAATTGTCTTATTCCTGTTCCATCAGGTGGTGGATATTTGATATCTAATGTGAAAGGATCGAAGGAAAATTTAGATTATTAAAAGTGATATTGATTCTTGGAAAATACGGAGATGTGTGTGTTGGCTGTTTGACAAGCCAGGAGTGTTTTCCCATAGTTATTACATTGCACTACTAAAAACATCACCGCCTGTTAAATACACATCAGGTGGCTAACATGAGGGGTAGTTCGGTCAAAAATGATGGAACCATCAATGGGATCGGCCCGCTAGGGTTCATAGTTAACATGACACATGATATCAATGACCTTAAACTCAAGTTACAAACACAGGGACAGCTGGTGCATAAATAATGATGTAGTAATTATAATGTTCATAAAAACAATAATTGAAGTAACTATTTTACATTATGTTCATAAAAACAATAATTGAAGTAACTATTTTACATTGTGTTCATTAAAACAATAATTGAAGTAACTATTTTACATTATGTTCATTAAAACAATAATTGAAGTAACTATTTTACATTGTGTTCAATAAAACAATAATTGAAGTAACTATTTTACATTACGTTCATTAAAACAATAATTGAAGTAACCCTTTTACATTGTGTTAATTAAAACAGTAATTGAAGTAACTATTTTACATTATGTTCATTAAAACAATAATTGAAGTAACCATTTTACATTGTGTTCATTAAAACAGTAATTGAAGGAACTATTTTACATTGTGTTCATTAAAACAATAATTGAAGTAACTATTTTACATTATGTTCATTAAAACAGTAATTGAAGGAACTATTTTACATTGTGTTCATTAAAACAATAATTGAAGTAACTATTTTACATTGTGTTCATTAAACAGTAATTGAAGGAACTATATTACATTGTTTTCATTAAAACAATAATTGAAGTAACTATTTTACATTGTGTTCATTAAAACAGTAATTGAAGGAACTATTTTACATTATGTTCATTAAAACAGTAATTGAAGGAACTATTTTACATTATGTTCATTAAAACAGTAATTGAAGGAACTATTTTACATTGTGTTCATTAAAACAGTAATTGAAGGAACTATTTTACATTGCGTTCATTAAAACAGTAATTGAAGGAACTATTTTACATTGTGTTCATTAAAACAATAATTGAAGGAACTATTTTACATTGTGTTCATTAAAACAATAATTGAAGTAACTATTTTACATTGTGTTCATTAAAACAATAATTGAAGGAACTATTTTACATTATGTTCATTAAAACAGTAATTGAAGGAACTATTTTACATTATGTTCATTAAAACAATAATTTAAGTAACTATTTTACATTATGTTCATTAAAACAGTAATTGAAGGAACTATTTTACATTATGTTCATTAAAACAGTAATTGACGGAATCATTTTACATTAAGTTAATTAAAACAGTAATTGAAGAAACTATTTTACATTATGTTCATTAAAACAGTAATTGAAGAAACTATTTTACATTATGTTCATTAAAACAGTAATTGAATGAACTATTTTACATTATGTTCATTAAAACAGTAATTGAAGGAACTATTTTACATTATGTTCATTAAAACAGTAATTGACGGAATCATTTGACATTAAGTTAATTAAAACAGTAATTGAAGAAACTATTTTACATTATGTTCATTAAAACAGTAATTGAAGGAACTATTTTACATTATGTTCATTAAAACAGTAATTGAAGGAACTATTTTACATTATGTTCATTAAAACAGTAATTGAAGGAACTATTTTACATTATGTTCATTAAAACAATAATTGAAGTAACTATTTTACATTATGTTCATTAAAACAGTAATTGAAGAAACTATTTTACATTATCTTCATTAAAACAGTAATTGAAGGAACTATTTTACATTATGTTCATTAAAACAGTAATTGAAGGAACTATTTTACATTATGTTCATTAAAACAGTAATTGACGGAATCATTTGACATTAAGTTAATTAAAACAGTAATTGAATGAACTATTTTACATTATGTTCATTAAAACAGTAATTGACGGAATCATTTGACATTAAGTTAATTAAAACAGTAATTGAAGAAACTATTTTACATTATGTAGATTGCCATTGTCTGTATGTTGCAAATTATCAGGTTAAAAGTCAATATAGAAGTTTGGACACAAGCAAAAAATGTGTCAACTGCAAAAAAAAATAGAACGGATGTGAGAGATGCATCCAGGTGATATTATTAGTGTTTAAATAGGATATTCCGTCATCATGACGAAATGACAGTCAAAGAATAAATATCCAAGGTAGACCTGCTTCAAAATGTTCACTTCAGCTAAAAGAAAAAGGCAGGAGTAGAACATGTTTGTGTTTAAGTCGCGTCATCGTTTCATTATTTTTTAAAGAAATTCTATGACTCCAGAAAGTCAACACTGGCTTGCAACATATCAGATTCTCAAGGAGCTTCAAAATCAATCGACGTTATCAAGATGATCTTAGTGACAGATTTGCAAAGAAAGAGAATCGACGAGTAAATGTACAGTACAAGTATGAGCCTAATGTAAGTGTACTACAAGTCTGTGCATTTCTATAGATGTAAAGAGAGTACTCATCATGTCCTGGCTCCTCAAGTTTCGAACACACCGTCCGCCGCTGGGACAATGATGAATATATTGAGAGACAGATGAGTCTAGTGGAGCGAGAGAAGGGGTCTGGTCGATCTGGAGTGGGAAAAGCAGATGTAGCTACAATTAACACCTTACAGGAACAGACAGTCTGCATACGCTTCGTGTAAAGCTGGGACGGGCGGTAGACGGATGAGGGCGTGCCCCGACAGCAGTAAAGCTGACTCCATTATTAAAATAGAATAGAATAGGTCACAGTGTTGCAATATTCTGTCCATCATTTTTGAGTTCTTCATCCCATTCACACTTTGACATTTGTCTCTTGTTTTGATTACGCTTTTCCTCCGCTGAAGACGTTATGGAGTCGAAACGTTGATTTGTTGGGCCCTAATCAAAAAGCTGATATCATTTCTCTAGCTCTCTTGTACACTCTCTATTAAGCATTATTATGCAACAAGTCTCTATCACAACAGGTGAGAACGAAAGTCCATCGGTGTTATATGGAAGGAAATGAATCATGGACAGTAGAGAAACAAATGAGAGACGATTAGAGGCAAATAAGGTATATACCAGAAGAATGTACTATTCCCTGAGCAGCCCCCCCCCCCCCAAAAAAAAAAAAAAAAAAAAAAAAAACATGGAAATTTTCAAAGTGCCAACAGAAATAGAGTGCTCCTAAAAATACATCAGAAAGAAAGAATCAACATTTTTTCAGGAACATCAGGAGAAGAGGAAAGTTGGAATACTTGGTTACAACTGTCAAAATAAAGGGAAAGAGAGATCGCGGACGACAAAGAGAGAAGATACTGGATAGCTTGGTGTCATGACATGGAAAACAGTCAACTACATCATTCATAGATATTATGAACTGTAGACAGATCAGAGGAAATACATTATTACCAACGACAACCGGTATGGCACATGACAATGATGATTAAGCATGTTTTCACTCTCTCTTTCTCTCTCATACCCACACTCTGTATATCTCTAACCTTTTCGCTCTCATACACACTGTCACTACCTCATTTTCAGTTTCTTTTCTCAATGTTTTCTCTCTATAGATTTATCTCTCATACACACTGTCACTACCTCATTTTCAGTTTTCTTTTCTCAATGTTTTCTCTTTATAGATTTCTCTCTCATACAAACTCTATTATGTCACTCTCTCATTTACACTTTTTCTTTCTCTCAATACGCTTCTCTCTAACTTTTTTTCATGTACATGTTAACACTCTGCCACTCTCTCATTTTCACTTTCTCCCTCTCTCAATACACTTCTCTCTAACTTTCTTTCATGTACATGCTGCCACTCTCTCATTTTCACTTTCTCTTTCTCTCATTGCACTTCTCTCTAACTTTCTCTCATATACGATCTTTCACTCTGCCACTCTCTCATGTTATCTTTCACACGCTCCCAGATTCACTAACTTTCCCTCTCACGCACTCTAACATTCTCAAACTTTCTCTCTGTTTCTCTCTTTCTCTCTCATACACACACTATCTAACCTCTATTTCTCATCTACACTTTCTTTCAAGCTCACATTCTCTCACTCATACTATCAGTCTCTCTAATTTTCTCTCTCTCTCTCTCTCTCTCTCTCTCTCACGCATATACAGATGCATAGATATACACACATACACACAGATACACACACATACACACTGATAAACACACATACACACATACACGCACATACACACAGTAAACACACATACATTCACATGCACACAGAGATACACACACACAGATACACACACACAGACACAGACAAACAACACTCATACAAACAAACACACACAGACAAATAACACTCATACAAACAAACACATACAGATACATCACACAGACACAGACAAACAACACTCATACAAACAAACACATACAGATACATCACACAGACACAGACAAACCATACTTATACAAACAAACACATACAGATACATCACACAGACACAGACAAACAACACTCATACAAACAAACACACACAGATACATCACACAGACACAGACAAACAACACTCATACAAACAAACACACACAGATACATCACACAGACACAGACAAACAACACTCATACAAACAAACACACACAGATACATCACACAGACACAGACAAACAACACTCATACAAACAAACACACACAGATACATCACACAGACACAGACAAACAACACTCATACAAACAAACACACACAGATACATCACACAGACACAGACAAACAACACTCATACAAACAAACAAACAAAGACATTAGAGGGAAGACGAGGTCTATTTATTGCTAGCCCTGATTTTAAGAAGAAAAATAAACAATTCCTCGAGATTGCCTCCCTTGGGCCAACATTCTTCTCGCACTCCCCCCCCCCCCCCCCAACCATTGACTCCTTCAGTGAGCGGTTGCTATTGGACAGCGGTTCTCAAATTTGAGTTCACAGGGGACAAGCCATCCGCTACATTAACTGTGCTGTTGGAACTGTTGCAACTATTATTAAATAACGAGCTAATTCTACTGTGGGAAGGAGGCAGGGCACAATTTATGAACGTTTCGGCTAGAGACCTTCGTCGGTTGGACCAGATAACCAATATGAAAAAGATTACTTTCTTGATTCTTGATCCCTCCCACGCCGTGTGACGTCACATAGTTGTGTTTTGTTTATCGCCACACATCTCTATTCTGGGTGAGATGTTCGATCTTATCTAATGAGTCTATGCCTGCCAATTTTGCTTCTCTTATAAGTGTTCTTTTTAGTCGCTCTTTAGATCTTCCTCTTTTTCTGTATCCTGATGTTTCCAATAAAAGAGCCTGCTTTGGAAATCTCTTGTTGTTTCTTCTCATCAGATGTCCGACATATGTCCATCTTCTTTCCTTAATTGCAGATCAGATCTTTGGTTGCATGACCGTTTTTCTTATTTCAATATTAGTCTTGAATTCATTCCATTATGTGTGTATGTGTCCGGTTAGCGCAATCGATAGGCGGTTGGCTTACCACGGCAACAGCCGGGGTTCGTTCCCTGGCGAGGACACCTGGGTTTTACTAATTCCCTAAAAATTAGTGGGAGCCGCGATAGCTCAGTGGTTAGTGAACTGGACTACTACGGACAAGGGGTAGGGTTCGATCCCAACCGACGGCTCCGGGTTCACCCAGCCTTAAATGGGTACCGGATTTTTTCTGGGAAAGTAAAGCAGCACGGGCGTAATACCGACCACATTACCCCAAAAATCATGTGCTGAAGGTCTGTAAAATATAGGGTCACTAACACCATATTTCCCTATACGCCACTTGGCGTGACGGGGGGTACTTTACTTTTACTTTTTATGTGTGTATGTGTGTGTGCGTGTGTGTATGTGTGTGTGTGTGTACAAGACGACTAAATAGATTTTTACTTAGCTTCAGTCCAAGATGGATTAGATAGGAAATATGGATTAAGTGTGAATATAAAAAAGACTAAAACTATGAACATAAACAAAGATAATACTCAAAACCTACATGTGGATATCAAAATTGAAGGAATAGACCTGGATACAGTACAGAGCTACAACTATCTTAGACATACTATAACCAGTGATAGAAAATGTACAACTAAATTAGACAAAAGAAAAAGGAATGGTAAAAGGTAATTTTAATGCCTTGAAAAGTATGCTAACATCAAAACAAATAACACTAGGGCTAAAACTAAGAATAGCAAAATGTTACATCTTCTCAACATTCCTGTATGGTGCCAGAAACATGGACATTAGACCAGAAAACAGAACAGAAAATAAAAAGAGAACAAATAATGAAGTTTTAAAACAACTAAAAATTAAAAGTGAACTATTAAACACAATTAGAACAAGATAAATGAAATTTTTGGGGCATGTTAAAAGACACAATAGCCTATTAACAGTAATATTGGAAGGGAAAATACAAGGTTATAGAGGCAGAGGCAGACCAAGAATAACATGAACGAGTAACATCAAAGGATGGCCAAGACAGTCTATGACAACCTGCACCATCAATGCAAGAGACAGCGGAATGGCGTTCCATGGTAGCCAACCTTCGATGCAGAGACGGCACTCGATGATGATGACCATTCAGTGCGAGAGAAGTGAAGAACACTGACAAAAGCCTATGACCGAAACTTTAAAATTGTGTACTGTCTTCTTTGCTATCAAGCTGTAAAATACAACTTTTGTAATGTATTGCTCAATGTTTCGTCCAGTCTTACAGCGACATTGCACGATATGGTATAGTTCTTCCTGTCTCTGTTTAATCCTCGATAGACCGGCTTCAAATCCTCGATAGACCGGCTTCAAATCCTCGATAGACCGGCTTCAAATCCTCGATAGACCGGCTTCAAATCCTCGACAGACGGGCTTCAATGTTGTCGTTAAATGAGCGCACCCCCTCCCTCCCATTTGAGATATAAAGATGGCCTGCAGACAGCATTAGCCACAAATGTTTGGACAGTGAATATAGATAAAAACTGACATCCTACAACATTAGCCTTCTTTAGTATGAAGGCTATGCACGAAAAATATTCCTTGTTGCAGTTTCCTCATATTCCAAGTTCGGCTTGTTGCAGGAGCTACTGAGTATACAGGCACCCAACGACATTAGCCACGAATGTTTGGACAGTGAAGATAGATAAATACTGGCACCCAACGACATTAGCCACGAATGTTTGGACAGTGAAGATAGACAAATACTGGTCCCCAACGACATTAGCCGCGAATGTTTGGACAATGAAGATAGACAAATACTGGCACCCAACGACATGAGCCGCGAATGTTTGGACAATGAAGATAGACAAATACTGGCACCCAACGACATGAGCCGCGAATGTTTGGATAATGAAGATAGACAAATACTGGCACCCAACGACATTAGCCACGAATGTTTGGACAATGAAGATAGACAAATACTGGCACCCAACGACATTTGCCACGAATGTTTGGACAGTAAAGATAGACAAATACTGGCACCCAACGACATTAGCCACGAATGTTTGGACAGTGAAGATAGACAAATACTGGCACCCAACGACATTAGCCACGAATGTTTGGACAGTGAAGATAGACAAATACTGACACCTAACAACATTAGCCACGAATGTTTGGACAGTGAAGATAGACAAGTACTGGCACCCAACGACATTAGCCACGAATGTTTGGACAGTGAAGATAGACAAATACTGGCACCCAACGACATTAGCCACGAATGTTTGGACAGTGAAGATAGACAAATACTGGCACCCAATGACATCATCGTTAGCCCTGTAACCTTATCCTTCGTTGGGCCAATCTTTACATCATCGTTAGCCCTATAACCTTAGCCTTCGTTGGGCCAATCTTTACATCATTGTTAGCCCTGTAACATTAGCCTTCGTTGGGCCAATCTTGACATCATTGTTAGCCCTGTAACCTTAGCCTTCCTTGGGCCAATCTTGACATCATCGTTAGCCCTGTAACCTTAGCCTTCCTTGGGCCAATCTTGACATCATCGTTAGCCCTGTAACCTTAGCCTTCCTTGGGCCAATCTTGACATCATTGTTAGCCCTGTAACCTTAGCCTTCCTTGGGCCAATCTTGACATCATTGTTAGCCCTGTAACCTTAGCCTTCCTTGGGCCAATCTTGACATCATTGTTAGCCCTGTAACCTTAGCCTTTGTTGGGCCACTCTTGACGGCGTTTTTAAAATATTTCCTCCAGCCTTGACTATCTAAAGCTTCTTTCTTAGTTGTGACGAAAGTTAACACTGTCTTTTCTCTGATGTTGTCTTCCCATCACTTTCTCTCTCTTCCATGACTTCTTTCGCCTGGTACTGTGCCCTGTAAACAGACCGTGGACCTACAATGACCTTGAAATCTAGTAACTTGCCCCTAACATTCTGATCTTTCTTTTACAGTTAACAATAAGTCTTGAATATATTCCACGGATCGTTGGATCTTTCTTGCGCACTTCCTGATTGGTCACATGATCTCTATGAGATATGCAGAAGAATACCATCAGTATCAGTTTATTTCCAAAGTATGTATTCTTTTTTCAGGATCAGCAGTGAGTGTCCATGTTTTGCAGGCGCATAAAAATAAAGATGTTACTACTGTTCGTGATAATCGCATCTGATATTCTCAGAGAGATAGTTTTGACGTACCAGGTATTTTTTTAGTCTTGCCAATGATGCTATTGTCTCTGCAGCTCTAGATAATGCTTCTAGCGCCAAAGCAACATTCCTTTC
Source organism: Megaustenia siamemsis (assembly GCA_032433765.1). Classification (NCBI taxonomy): domain Eukaryota; kingdom Metazoa; phylum Mollusca; class Gastropoda; order Stylommatophora; family Ariophantidae; genus Megaustenia; species Megaustenia siamemsis. Next base: position 29,040,216 of record JAVIAB010000091.1, read on the forward strand.
AAGTCACGCTCGAGGGTTGACGAGAGTTTTTTTGTTTCTTCCTCCATATTTTTTTACGCGCTCATTTTCTGCTTTACCTAACCACTACTTATCTTCTTTACCTAACCACTACTTATCCTCTTTGTCCGCCCTTAAAATGAGGTAAAGTTGGCGTAAAGCACTGAGTCGCTAGTTTTAAAAGAAAACCGCCCTATCTCTTGCTCCGACTATCAATCTGCAGCATATCATTTTATTAGTTGTAACCGTCGTTGGATTTGTTCGACGTCAATTACTTACAAGTTACAGCTTCTTCATATATATTGTAGTGCCAAGTCAACCGAAGATTACATTTTAGGGATTCTGTGCCATCGCTTCGGTGTTACGTGCGTCTTTCGGCTTCATTCTTTGGAGTGAATCGGGTGTTGTTTGCGCATCCATTGTTGTATTGCCACGTCACCAACTTGGACGTTCGTATATCCCTAAAGAAAGCGTATGCTCGTTATGCAGGTGAAAACGATCGAGAGTTTTGTTCGTGAAAGTGCAGCCCTCATGCGACTCCCGGGTTTTCATGCAAGTCAAGAGATACAGAAGGGCTTTGAGGAGATCGTGGGGGTAGACTCGTGAACCATTTATCGTTTCATACAGCGGGTCTTTCTCCGGAGGAGATCTGAGCATCGATGTTTGTTGAAGATATTTCGACGACTAGAACGATGTTATTGTCCTTAATTAACTACTTCATCAATCCTTTATTGCAGGGCCAGTTTTCGTTTGTCGTTCTGACTTCTTATAATCAACAATGAGCCATGGTTCCTTCGATTATTTTATAAGTGTTTTGTATGTAGTCGCTGTCGTTCGTTCGTTCGTTCGCTTTCGTCAGCTTTGACCTCTGACGAAGTCCCACCCACTCAATTTTTGTGGGACTGAATTTTGCGTGTAAAGTCTGTTTTATCCCATTACAGGATGCCCCTCGCCATGCAGGCAGATTTACTCCGACTTCAGAGGTACTAATTTTTAGGGAATTAGTAAAACCCAGGTGTCCTCGCCAGGGTACGAACCCCGGCTGTTACCGTGGTAAGCCAACCGCCTATCGATTGCGCTAACCGGACACCCTCGCTGTCAAATTCCAGCGCTGCTGCTGCGAGGTGTCTCCTTTTCTTTATTTCTTTTTTGTCTTTTTTCTTTCTCTCTTTAGGAAAGCGTATTAATTGTTATATAAACTCATGATGCGCATCCTACTTTTCTTTCTCAAAGTTTTGGCCGGGCACCGTCATACGGCCTTCTATTTTACATTTGTACGTGCTATTGGGTCTCCTACGTATTTAACGTGAACACAGATCACGAGTTATCAAATATCAGGATATCTCAAAGCAGGTTCTCCCCTAAAACTTAAGTGTTGTGCACCCGACCTGGAGTTGCACACTTTATCCTATTTTATAAAGTATTAAAACATAACACAACAATGTCGTGTGAAAATTATTTCACCAAATGCACTGTTCATTGATATAGAAAAACATGTTTTAAAGAAATACACACAATGCATTGACAAAGTAAACTTTCAAAGTCAGAATGCAACACAACGAGCCTTCAATAAACCTTGCAAGAACACCAAACCCAAGGGACGACAACGAAAGCGATAGATAGATTGATAGAATGTTAGAAACACTAGGAAAGATGATAGCAGGAGAATCCAATGTAAGAACAAAAGACTAAAATATATATCTCCTTGACGCGGAAAGGGTAAGAACAAAAGATTAAAATGAGAGCCGCGATAGCTCAGTGGTTAGTGAACTGGACTACAATGGACAAGAAGTAGGGTTCGATCGAAACCGACGGCTCCGGGTTCACCCAGCCTTTAATGGGTACCGGATTTTTTTTCTGGGAAAGTAAAGCGGCACGGGCGTAATACCGACCACATTATCCCAAAAATCATGTGCCGAAGGTCTGTAAAATTTATGGTCACTAACACCATATTCCCTATACGCCACTTGGCGTGACGGGGGTACTTTACTTTACTTTTTCAAAGACTAAAATACATATCTCCTCGACACGGAAAGGGTAAGAGCAAAAGGCTAAATGATATATCTCCTCGAAGCTGAAAGGTAAATGTAGAAGAAGAGGAAGAAGAAGAGGAAGAGGAAGAAATTGTCAGAGAATGAATATCTGGTAGTTAGAAAGGTGATCTGTAAACAAACTTGAGAAACATCGCTCTTGAAATAGCTCGTCCGTCTATCACGTGGTACAAGATATTTAGGTCACGATCAGCAAAACCTGACCCAGTTCCAAACTATTCACACGTCCCTGGTTTCATTCAGTTTTAACTTAAGCGCGTGTTTGCTTCACAAGGCAGTCGCTAACCTCTGCTCCCTCTGTTCATCCGTCACAGACCCTGATATCCCGATCATCTTCCAGCCGCTTGTTTCCCCTTTGTTCTTCTCACGTTCCCGTCACAGGCAGTAATCTACACATCTCCGGTTTCGCCTTCTTTTCATCTCAACAACACTTCTGACTTCCACTATCTCCGCTAGAAAACTACTCTTTCATCTCCTCCTCTCATCATATATTTTTCTCTGATATCCTCTCTAACATCAGCTTCATATTTATTACTCGTCTTCTCCCATATAATATTCCCATCTTCATTCAATTATGGTCCATACCAGGAGGCGACGGACACCATGTTCCTCCACAACCCTCGACATTATACACTGTGTATCGTTAATTGTCTCCCTTTGTATATCTCCTCCGACCTTCCATTTCTCCTGTTGTTATTAAGATCTCAAACCGATACTTCTCCACACCTGCCCCTCAAATCTGGATCGTCTTTTCCTCATTTGTTTCATTATCTTCTTCTCTTCAACTGCCTATTATCGTACCTCCATTCAGGCTGTCCACGGTGCATTCAACATTCTTGAAAAAAAACCACATCTCAAATTATTCTATTCAAGGATGTATCTCTTTGTTTGTATTAACGTCACAGAGATGACAGGCCTACATTTTTTGATATGACAATTACTTCTGTTTTCTTACTATTCAGATTGAGACTTTTTTTTATATTCTTTTACTATTATATCTTTCATTTCTTGTAGTTCATTTTTCTGTCTATCATTTCAAAGTCATCAAATATTAAATTGTAGGTTGTTTATATACAGCCTTCTTTATCTTCTTATCATTGCTGAGTTTTCTTCATTTTTATAGCTTCAAATCACAATAAATCTTTGGACATGTCTTTCTCTAATGATAAAAGAACTTGTAGCATGTTTTCTTAAAAAGTTGTGCCCCCGCCCCCTTTTTTTTAATGAAAGCATGAAATGTTTCCAATTAATGGAAAGATAATCAATAACCTAAGATATGCTGATGATACTGTAAAAAAAAGTAAAGTACCCCCCCCCCGTCACGCCAAGTGGCGTATAGGGAAATATGGTGTTAGTGACCCTATATTTTACAGACCTTCAGCACATGATTTTTGGGGTAATGTGGTCGGTATTCCGCCCGTGCTGTTTTACTTTCCCAGAAAAAATCCGGTACCCATTTAAGGCTGGGTGAACCCGGAGCCGTCGGTTTGGGATCGAACCCTACCCCTTGTCCGTAGTAGTCCAGTTCACTAACCACTGAGCTATCGCGGCTCCCACTAATTTTTAGGGAATTAGTAAAACCCAGGTGTCCTCGCCAGGGTACGAACCCCGGCTGTTGCCGTGGTAAGCCAACCGCCTATCGATTGCGCTAACCGGACACCCTTGATGATACTGTACTACTAGCAAAAAATCCTAAAGATTTACAACAATTACTTATGAATTACTATGATGAAACCAAACATGACAAGCAAAAAATAAGGATTAGATATGAATATCATAAAAACTAAAACTATGATCATAAATAAAGATAATACTCAAAACCTACAGGTGGATATCAAGATTGGAAAAAAATTAACCTGGAGACAGTTCAGAGCTACAAAACCAGTGATTGAAAATGTAAAACTGAAATAGACAAAAGAATAGGAATAGCAAAAATTAATTTTAATGCCATGAAATATATACTAACATCAAAACAAAATACACCAGGTATAAACTAAGAATAGCAAAATGATATATCTTCTCAACATTCCTGTATGGTGCAGAAACATGGACATTAGGCAAGAAAACCGAACAGAAAATTTAAGCCTTTGATATGTGGATACATAGAAGAATAGGTAGAATTGGTTGATAAAAAAGAAAAGAAACGATGAAGTCTTAAAGCAAACAAAAGTGAAAAGTACTAAACTACTAACTACAATTCACACAAGACAAACGACATTTTTGGGGAATGTTAAAAGACACAGTAGCCTGCTAAAAGTAATCTTAGAAAGGACAATACAAAGTAAAGAGGCAGATCAAGACTAACATGTTTGAATAGCATCCAGAGATGGACACATCAGCCTATGATAACCTGCACTATCAAAGCAAGAGACTGAGCGGAATGACGTTGTTTGATAGCCAACTTTCGATGTGCAAACGGCAATCAATGATGATGAAGATCTCTTTTTTTTTTTAACTGTCCATAATTCGCGACCAGAAAGTAGCACTGATTCGATGTGTCCCTGTGAAACTGCCTACTTAACATTTAATGATAATGACTTGCTACATAACCTTTAATGTTTTATTAATCACAATCTCGGCCTGTGTGATTCAACAAGTTACCTCAGTCAGACATCTTCCAGCTGACGCTGACGCTGTAATTCGATAATTTAAATAACCCACCAGTCTGAGCCTGACCCTCGTGAATATTGCGGGAACCTCACGGGCTGTGTGGCTAGTGCGCTCGTTCCCTGATCAAAAGGGTCCAGGTTAAGTTCCAAGATGTGCAGAATTGTTGCTCCCAGCGAGAAGGTTTCATGATTTACCTAGCTTATCCAGCCTATAATGGAGAAACAATCGCGATCATACAGACATAATGTAAACAAATAAGAAAGATAACGACCACCGACATGAAATGTGTCAGAAGAATGACAGGAAACAGCTTAAGGGACAGAGTAAGAAACACTGACCTGAGGAAGACACTCGAAATTGAACCAGCCATCGAATACATAAAGAAACAACAGATAAATTGGTTCGGCCACATAACAAGACAAAAAAAAACTAACAATGACTCAAAGAGCCATAAACAAACGCTACGAAAACGCCAGATTAAGACGAAGACCGAGAAAGAGATGGATAAAGGGAATACTAGAGACACTAGGAGGAATAACATCAGAGGAGGCCAACAAAAGAGCAAAGAATCGCAGATTGTTTCTCCCCTCGACGCCAACGGCAGCAGAGGAAGGATAGAAGTAGAAGAAGAAGTAGAAGACCCAGCCTTAACAAAAAAAATGGTTACCAGATAATTGATTAGGGAACTGGAGGCGGTTTGGCGCGATACTGACCATATCACCCAAAATTGTGACGTGGACATCATCATCATCATCATCAAGTGTCGGGTCTGCTGGCGTAGGTGATCACCTCTCTCCACAACTTTCCATCTCGACAGTTATTTATCATTTCTGTTGTTGAGCTTCTGCCAAGCCATTTTCTTGTGCTGTCTGTTAACTTTTTCTTTGCTTCCCTCTATCTCTTCGTCCCTCCATTTTCCCAGTAAAAAAAAAGTAAAGTACCCCCGTCACGCTAAATGGCATATAGGGAATATGATGTTAGTGACCATAAATTTTACAGACCTTCGGCACATGATTTTTGGGGTAATGAGGTCAGTATTACGCCCGTGCCGCTTAACTTTCCCAGAAAAAATCCGGTACCCATTAAAGGCTGGGTGAACCCGGAAGCCGTCGGTTGGAATCGAACCATATCTCTTGTCCTTTGTAGAATTTTTCCAGTTGTTACAATATATTCCAGCTCTTCTCTTCTCATTACTTGGCCATAAAATGATGATTGTTTCTTCCGAATATTGGAAATTAGCTCTGTGTGACGTGAACAATGAAACATGTAATCGCTACCACCATTTTCCCTGTGCGCATATGTAGACGTGGAGGGAGCCGTTATCTTACATTTTGTATTTGCGTGAAATCTTTCTTCATGATTACTTTCCTATCTTGTATTTACAGTTGACCATTATAGACACAGACTTTTATAGACGTGTAACAGGAAGTGATAAAGACTCCTAGCATGTTGCAGAACTTCAAACATCATGGATGTCATATAGACATGTATCAGGAAGTCACAAAGACTCCTAGCATGTTGCAGAACTTCAAACATCATGGATGTCAGATAGACATGTATCAGGAAGTCACACAGACTCCTAGCGTGTTGCAGAACTTCAAACATCATGGATGTCATATAGACATGTATCAGGAAGTCACACAGACTCCTAGCGTGTTGCAGAACTTCAAACATCATGGATGTCATATAGACATGTAACAGGAAGTCACAAAGACTCCTAGCATGTTGCAGAACTTCAAACATCATGGATGTCATATAGACATGTATCAGGAATTCACACAGACTCCTAGCATGTTGCAGAACTTCAAACATCATGGATGTCATATAGACATGTATCAGGAAGTCACACAGACTCCTAGCGTGTTGCAGAACTTCAAACATCATGGATGTCATATAGACATGTATCAGGAAGTCACACAGACTCCTAGCATGTTGCAGAACTTCAAACATCATGGAAGTCATGTCTTCTAGCAGTCCTCGTCAAATTGATCTCAATTTTAAGGGGAAGACAATCAATGTTGGGAAGGGCTGATGGAGGAGCGAACACAAAACTAAAAAAAAAAAAAATGGAATTTAATATTGACATCTATCACTCTTTTTGGTGTCTTCGGGGTTGGGAAGGTGGGGTATATAGATCTGAAGATTAAAGGCCGCATGTTCAATGAAGTCGTCATGAGGTGGTCAGATTCAAACTATTATTTCGCCTTGTAAGAAAAGAAACATAAAACTTCTTCCATCGCTACTTCAGCTTCCTGATTGTGACATTTCTCAAAACTGATCCCCGACCCACCTCTCTAGTCTCTCTAGTCTCTCTATTCTTTCTAGCCTCTCTAGCCTCTCTAGTCTTCCTATTCTCTCTAGTCTCTCTATTCTTTCTAGTCTCTCTAGCCTCTCTAGTCTTCAAATTCTCTCGTCTCTCTATTCTTTCTAGCCTCTCTAGTCTCTTTATTCTTTCTAGCCTCTCTAGTCTTCCTATTCTCTCTAGTCTCTCTATTCTTTCTAGCCTCTCTAGTCTCTCTGGTCTCTCTTGTCTCTCTAGTCTCTCAAGTTTCTCTAGCCTCTCTAGTCTCTCTAGCCTCTCTAGTCTCTCTAGTCTCTCTAATCTCTCAAGTCTCTCTAGCCTCTCTAGTCTTTCTAATCTCTCTAGCCTCTCTAGTCTCTCTAGCACCTCTAGTCTCTCTAGCCTCTCTAGTCTCTCTAGCCTCTCTAGTCTCTCTAGCCTCTCTAGTCTCTCTAGTCCAATAATCAAATCCTGAGTTCGCACGCATACGCACTCCTCAAGTTCTGGCCGGAAATGCAACTAATACTATCTTTACATTGACACATAACAGTGCCTTCTGAACTAAAGATTTCTTAAAAAGGTAAAGTGCCCACGTCACGCCAAGTGGCGTATAAGGAATATGGTCTTAGTGACCATCAATTTTACAGACCTTAGGCACATGATTTTTTGGTTTTTTTTGTTTTTGTTTGTGGTAATGTGGTCGGTATTACGCTCGTGCCACTTTACTTTCCCAGAAAAAAAATCCGGTACCCATTTAAGGCTGGGTGAACCCGAAAGCCGTCGGTTGGGATCGAACCCTACCCTCTTGTTCTTTGTAGTCCAATTCACTAACCACTGAGCTATCGCGGCTCCCTCAAAGATTTCTTAAATAAAGCGCAAAACATTGTGACAGATCCTCCTATAGCGACCCCTTTCTTCGTTCCCTTCCAGACAAAAATAATTTCAGAGTTGAGGAGAAAAAAAGAATACATTTCTTTCACATTTCACCACACTCCTGTTTATTTTTGGCGGCGTTTCCTAAATTTAGTAACCATTTCTCCTGTCTGTTACAACGAACGGACCGCTCTCACAAGTACCGTGCCTCAAGTCGTTGACGAACAGATCTTGTCAAAGACATCAGACTTTTCAACATCTGGACCGCACAAAAATGTGGACCCTCGCAATTCTCGCATGGGATAAGTGGTAAGTGCGAACGTTTCTGTAGATTCTTCTATCGGCTCTCGCGACCGCCTCGTGTTGAGAAGGTTAGAAACGAGGTTACAAGAGAAACAGTTGGCATGGAACTAATGTACAGCACACAAAGACAACACATAAAATGGTTAGCCCATCCTGAGAGAGTGTCTAGTGGATCCTTAACATAGACGACTAACACACAAAGGCGAAGTACACATGATATGAGAGAGGCCCAGACTACATTAACGTGATAACATCATATAAACTTGACAACATACAACATCATATAAATTATACAACATACAACATCATATAAACTCTACAACATCATATACACTCTACAACATCATATAAACTCTACAACATCATATACACTCTACAAAATCATATACACTCTACAATATCATATACACTCTTCAACATCATATAAACTCTACAACATCATATAAACTCTGCAACATCATATAAACTCTACAACATCATATACACTCTACAACATCATATAAACTCTACAACATCATATACACTCTACAACATCATATACACTCTACAACATCATATACACTCTACAACATCATATACACTCTACAACATCATATACACTCTACAACATCATATACACTCTACAACATTATATACACTCTACAACATCATATAAACTCTACAACATTATATACACTCTACAACATCAAATAAACTCTACAACATTATATACACTCTACAACATCAAATAAACTCTACAACATTATATACACTCTACAACATCATATACACTCTACAACATCATATAAACTCTACAACATCATATACACTCTACAACGTCTAGACCCAAATAAAAGTGAGTTTGCCTCTGAAGACCGTCTGTTTGTCTTAGCTCAGTCTTTCTCTCACAGCAAACGGAACAAATGCAGAAACAGAGTTCAATGTATATTTTATACATCTGTTTATCAATGGTACATTAGTTTTTTTGCTCTTGTTGCCTCTAGTGTCTCTATCTTTCTGGTAGAACCAATGAGTGGATGTTGTATCTAAAATGTAAATATTTTTGTGGGATAAACTTTGAATTGCTGACGCAGGATAACAGTATGGAAATGGCAGGACAAATTCACTAACATAGAATTATGGAAATGTACCAGTCAAATACCAGTGGATAAAGAGGTACAGCGAAGACGATGGCGCTGGATAGGACACACACTGAGGAAACCAACTGAGAGTATTACACAATAGGCCCTTCTTTGGAATCCCATCTCTCAACAACAGAAATTATAAATAACTGTCGAGATCGAAAGTTGTGGAGAGATATGATCACCTACGCTAACAGGCATGGTACTTGATGATGATGATGGTATTTATACACAATGATAAACTAAAAAGAAACTAAATAACTAGATAACTAACTAACAAAGTGACTTAATGATTAATTAAATCAATGAAGAAATAATTAACTATATATATATATACATATATATACATATATATATATATATATATATATACTGAATTAGTTGGTTTATATGTGTGTTATGTTGCGAGCTGATCAATCATAGCATCTCACAGGCGACGGGGTGTAAAGGCGCTGTCTGTTTAAGATGGCCTCGCGAACAACGCATATTTGTAATGTAGCCTAAGGTAATGTTATATGTTTATCTGCCAAAATACATTTCAGAATATGAAAAATATCTTCAGCAACAAATCTACGTCAATAGAAGTGAGAAAGAGAGTTCATCGGTGCTATATAGAACCAATTCTGATCTACGGAAGCGAATCATGGACAGTGGACCAAAAAAAAAATGAAAAGACGAATTAGAGGCCACGGAGATGGGATTGCGCAGAAGAATGTTCCCTGGTCAGCTAAAAAGACCAATGAAGAAATTCTGAAAGAGGCCAACACAGAAAGGGGGCTCCTAAAAACATCAGAAAGAAACAATCAACATTTTTCGGGCACATCATGAGAAGAGGAAAGTTGCAATACTTGGTTACAACTGGCAAAATAAAAGGAAAGAGAGATCGTGGACGACTAAGAGAGAAAATACTGGATAGTTTGGTGTCATGGCATGGCAAACCTTCAACAGCAGAACTGAAACGATGCACTTTAGATAGAAGATTGTGGAAAGACATGATCGCCTACGTCAACCGGCATGGCACATAATGATGATGATGAAGTTAATGTTAAGTTTAGAAAATTGAAGATAAAACTTGACAGTTTCAACTTTTGTCGAGCAGAATGTTGTTACTGGAACAATCATTCGAAATGTCAGGGTAAATTAAGTTGAACTTGAAACAACAAGCTCCCGGCGAAACTATTATCTGTCTAGCTAAAAATAGATATGATAATCACCTGTCAATCGTAATGATGGGACCTCCCCACATTGCCCTTAATCTTGTAAGTAGGACAAGCAGTTTTACTACATAGCGACCACGAATAGGAGATAAGTAACAATAAATGAATATTATTACAGGGGAAACAACCGAGGCGATAAATCAGAGTCATTTCAGGGGAAGGTATGTTTACATCACTCGGGAAACAAATCGCAAATAATCAACAACAGAAAAGAACAAAGAACAATGGACAACCTAAAGCAGGATCAAACCTGTACTCCTCGATGCAGCGCCATGCCATGAGAAACAAATGCTAGAGCACATGGCCAACTAAGCTACCTAACAAAAGCTGCTATCTTTGGCGGTATCTTTCACTCATGTGTTCTCATGACTATAGCATAGGGTTACGATCACAACTCGGGAATAAATTGTGTATCTGTATTTTTCTATTAAGACAAGTATCTCCTGGATAGGGTAGGGCCGAATACGTGTGCTTGTTTGCTTGCGTTCGCCCGATGACTTAAGGAGTGTACCTCGTCATCATCCGCCCTTAAAAGGACGTTAAGTAGGCGTGTCTGCGTTGTGTTGTGGTTTACAGTATAACTGTGATATTTGCACCTTTCGGCCCAACACATCCGACTTCAGCATGACTTTTTGAGTACCGGGTTGTCTTCCCTTTTCGATCCCTACTCGCTTGGCCAGACTAGACAGGTTAGTCTGTTACTAGAGGCACCACGGAGATGTGGAGCAGGGTCTGGATGGTTCTGGTTCACCGATCCTGGCGCAAGCCATCAGCTGTGGGTCGCTGACAACTTCCAGCTCTGGTGCTGGGAGGCGCGCCTTCGCCTCCAATACTTGTGCTGAAAACAGTTATAGGACGAAACAGCACGAATAGTAGTTTCCAGTTGTTTAGACTGAAGACAAATAATCAATAAATATTATTATAGAGGGAAACTTCCGAGGCGATCAGCGAGTGAATTCAAGGGAAGAGGTATGTTTACAACACTGGGGAAATATCACAAATAATCAACAACATGAAAAAACAAAGAACAATAGACACTCCGATGCAGGTTTGAACCCGTACTCCTAGAGACAACGCCTTGACACCAGAAATAGACGCTTGAGCACACAGCCAACCAAGCAACCTTAAAAAGTTGTTATTATTGGCGATGTCTTTTACGCATGTGTAATCGTGACTATTACATAATATTACACGAATATTCTCTCTCTCTCTCTCTCTCTCTCTCTCTCTCTCTCTCTGCGTTCAGGACTCAATCAGAGTAAGGATTCCAGACTCTCATATGAAGTCAGCTGTCAGGCTAAGTGTGTTGATCGCCCCCACAGACAGAACATCACAATTAGAGTCTGCCAGATCCACTCTGACTGAACACCCGTTAATATGTTGCACTGTGTTCTGCGCCAGTGGCCCAGTGCATCCGATTTCAGCCAGTATTTTATTCGGGTTTGCTTTCCCTAGCCTTTGATTGTCCCCAATCTTCCTGCAAGGCAGCATATTGTCTTTTCTGTAGGGAGATTCTGCCCTTAGATGGTCGGCCCTCCCAGGTTTACGAGCACCATCTGCCCGAGTCACTAGAGGTGACTAACACAGACATGCACACACAAAGATGTGAGATGTGACTAACACAGACACGCACTCACAAAGATGTGAGATGTGACTAACACAGACACGCACTCACAAAGATGTGAGATGTGACTAACACAGATATGCACACACAAAGATGTGAGATGTGACTAACACAGATATGCACACACAAAGATGTGAGATGTGACTAACACAGACATGCTCACAGCGATACGAGGCATGACTAACACTGACACACATCAAGATATATGACACATGACTAATATAAACATGCACATAAAGATATGAGATATAACTGACATTGACATGCACACACAAAGATATGAGATACGACTAACATAAACATGCACACACAGATATGAGGATCACTAACCCAGACATGCACACACAAAGATATGACTAACACTGGTACACACTAAGATATGAGATATGACTAAACACAGACACACATAAAGATATGAGACATGATTAACACGGACACACCGAGATATGAGATATGACTAACATGACACACACCAAGATATGAGCCATGGCCAGCACACACAAGCTAAGATATGAGCCATGGCTAGGACAGAAACACAGCAAGATATGAGCCATGGCTAGGACAGAAACACAGCAAGATATGAGCCATGCCTTCACCAAAAAACCCCAAAAAATGAACCATGTCTAGCACAGAAACACATTAAAGTGCCCATATGCTTGGGCTTGTTGTAGTCGGCAGACTCTTCTGAACGTGGGAATCACAGAATATTCTAAAATCCATTTCTATTCTCCAGGAAGACTTCAGTCCAGCTCACGAACTCCGTGGCACCCACGATTGTTTCTGAAGTATTCTGATATTTGATGTAATCATGTGACTGACATGAATAACTGAAATGATGTATTTTATCCTTTCTTTCTTATTTCAGCTCTGCAGATACAAGTGATGTTTTCTTCCCAGTTTTCAACTGCTAACGGCTCTCGTATGTTTCCAAATTGATCAGTCAATATTTTATCATTAAGTCGTCGATAGGACCAAGCCAGGCCCATTCTTCTATTAATGGTCCAAATACGCACAGTGGACTTTAAGTAGATAATTAGGAACTTAAGACAATCAACTTACTTCAACTTTATAGCTACAGGGACTATCTGTCTGCAACTTAAGACAATCAACTTGCTTCAACTTTATAGCTACAGGGACTATCTGTCTGCATAGGTTGTCGTATCTGTGAAGAATAGAGTTCCCATTTGTCTGTTCTGAGTGTCGTGAGTTCGGTTCTTGTAATCACTAACCATTTATTGAAATACTTAATGTGTGATATTACGCATCATCTCTTTAACTTGATTTAAGCAACTCTCTACTTGCAGAGATCTTTATTATAAGTGACATATCAATTGTTCATTCATAATTCTCCTGACAAAAGTTTAATCAGCATTTACAAAAGGAAGGGAAAACACCCCCCCCCCCCCCCCAAGCACACGCTTCCTCTACGAACCGATGTAGTCACAAGGCCCTAACTGAGGCAAGTAGTTATCTATACATGTAATCATCTTGAACCTGTTTGTTGCTGCTGATGAAGGTCTGTGGCCGAAACGTTTATAATTATGCACTGTCTTCCGTTCAGTAAAACTAATGTATATACTTTTATATTTATTTCTCTTTCCCTGAACCCTCGGCATTTGATGTTTCTATGTGTTGTGTCCATGATTCATATCAATATAACAATATTGAAATTACAGCACTCTTAAACCTCTTCGATGTCTTTCTTATCAAAACATGAACTGTTTATGTTGATAGACTTACTGCTATTACACCACATTATCGCGTCTTCTCCAAACGGATAAACAAGAATTGGCAGTGAAACTGGTGATCGTTGAGACAGACGATCATTTCTTTTCTTCTTCTTCTTTCTCTTTTCTTCCTCATTTGCATTTCAGCGCCAAAGGGAGATATAATTTGTGGTCTTTTGCTCTTTTCTTGGCCTCTGCTGCTTTTTTCATTGGATGTTGGAGAGAAGCTTGAACAAAGTTAATTTGGTTTTATATTCCTTTTTTGGCTTGTGTCGGTTTATTTGGCATCAGACGGTGTCTTGTTCCGTTTTATTTCTGAAGTGACGGTGTCTTGTTCCGTTTTATTTCTAAAGTGACGGTGTCTTGTTCCGTTTTATTTCTGAAGCGACGGTGTCTTGTTACGTTTTATTTCTGAAGTGACGGTGTTTTGTGTTGTTTCATACCATGTTACTGCAGCATCTTGAAATTGTTGGCATGAGCCGCCTCTTCCACGACCTATCAGAGCTGACATTATGCAACACACAAATGATGATGTCACACTTAAGTTAAGTTTCCTACACTGAAACCTCACCGGAAACGTGTCTGTAAACATAAAGAAACAAGAGATAAAAATAGTTTGGCCACGCGATCAGAGCCCTGAACTTGATCTGAAGCGCTGGCCATGAAAATAATGGATTGATGGAATGTTAAAAACGGCAGGAAACATAAACAGCAGGGAGACTAACAGACAACCCAAACTATAATTCCTGTCAACGATAAAAGGCAACCCAGAAATGAAAGTAGGACAAGAAGAACGTGTCTGAGCTCAGTTCATGGATCCAAGGCTGTATAAAGAGACCGTTCTCGTGGGTCATAATCTTTGTCGAAGGTTCTCAGTATTTTAAGGAGAAGGCCTGTGCAACTATGAATGTAGTGATGATTGTTCTAACATTTTATAATATAACATAACATGTTAATTATTTCTTGACAATATTTTTTTAAGAAGAATAAAAAAAGTGGTATGGTAACAGCTTTACGTGGTAATTAACACAACAAAAGTCGGGTTTTTCGGCCAAGTAGGTCTTCAACTGAAACAACAAACAACAAAAATATATATATATATATATGGATATGTACACAAATCTGACATGGCGATAATATGCTAGATAATAAAGAAAGGAGATGAAAATAGGCCACTCCCCTGTGGCCCAGAACGTGTTCAGCTTCTGAATTAACTAAAATAAGAGGGCGGGATGACCAACTATATATCCCGATGACAGGCAGTCAGGTGAGAAGACGGAATGGTTCTAAAAATATGGGGAAGTGGGTACAAGATAAACTGTTATATCTGTGTGTGTGCACAACGAACAGTTGTGTAAAAAAGTATGTGCACTTAACTATACATGCGTACAAGCATACATGTGTATATATTACCACAAAGCACACAAAAGAAAACCCGAAGGTGTCCAAATGTGCCAATACATATGCAGACAAATATACATACATGTATAGGTTCGGTAGCGCATGCAGGTAAGAAATGTGTGGTAGGTTTTCTATGTGAGAGCGATATGTTCATGCCATACAGCAAACCCAACTGGGCAATAAGACGATTCTCAATGGCGAACCGGCTACGATTGCTTGAGTGACACGAGACAATGCCAGTGACTTGCATGTCATGTTTACCACTATGGCCAGGGGAGTTGAAATGGGCAGACATCGGGCTGCCAGTCTTATGCTCAACATCACAAAGATGCTCACAAAATTTGTCACTCAAGCGTCGTCCAGACTCGTCCACATACGTCATCTGGCAATGCTTACATATTATGGTGTAGATGATATTCCATGAAACACAAGTAAACCCCACCTTGAGGTGCATCTTGATGCCTTTCTTCCTCTTCTTCTACCTTTTTTAGCTCCCTGTGGAGCATAGGTCTTCAACAAACACTTTCCAAGTCGTTCTGCTTATTTTTGCTGCTACCTGAGCAGCTTTTCCCTGTTCGTTTAGAGTACGAACATTCCAGGTGCCAATTCTGGAGGATTTCCTGGTAGACAAAGGGTGAGTCGGCAACCCGGACTCCTTACGGCTTTCTCCGGCTTGCGTCATATGTCTCTTAGACAGAGAGCCCTTCTCTTTCCTGGATGGCGGATTTACATTTTCTCTCTTTGACTTGCCCATGTTTGTGAAGTTTTTGTTTCGGCATATTTGTTTACAGTATGTGATAGCCAGTCCCATACCCAACCCTCCTTTCTCCTTTCTTGATGCCTTTACTCCTGAATTATTTCTTCAATTTTCCCAGTTACATTCTGCCAGCTACAAAAACAATACACTCTCCTCAACGCTCTCTTTTCTCTGGCAGCTCAAATTGGTTTTCTCCACTATTTCAAACTTCATTATATCTCACTTTCCTTGTCTGGCTTGCTCTTTGTCTGAGCCCACAGTATAAATTAGGGATCCAATTAACTTTTAACCTGCCAGTCCTACTTTTTATGTTACATCGGTAACCTTTACTGCTTGGAATCTGACACTGCCACACCGCTGTTGACATTTCAACACGTTGGACGTAAACTACTGGGTCTAGTTATTTATAACTACATTGTTCTCTCTTTTTTCATTGTAGTTCTTGTTTGTAGAATCATTACCATAGTCTTGGACAGTGTTCAGTATCACTTTATCTCTTTCCGCATCACGCAGAATTTCTGTAATGAAGACAATCTCGTAATAGCAAACCTTATTTATTTCTGTACTGAAGACAATCTCGTAATAGCAAACCTTATTTATTTCTGTACTGAAGACAATCTCGTAATAGCAAACATTATCTATTTCTTTCATTGAAAATAATGGAGACGAATCATAGATTAATAATTTTGAATATAATTTGTGTTATTTGTTTGTTTGCGTACGTCAGCTTTATTTTTAGCGGATTTCTATCGAGTTTCCGAGTGATTAAATAATCATGAACATCACTTTTTGCTATTTTTTTTTCACACTGTCAGCCGTGTGTCCAGATACCCCTCGCCATACAGGCAGGCATTCAACGAATTTAATTTGTATGGACTTCCGTTGTAAAGATGGTGGATCTAGGTCACGTTCTCTCAATCGCAGCAGAAGTGCATTCGGAATCTGATTAATTTCGGTACTCCGTTGCACTTTACTGCGTTTAAGTCTATCTATCTTTCGTTCGCTCGAAGTATTGTCTATATCAGCAATGTCGTTTCCTGTATGAATTTTACTGTCTTTTGTAATTCTTGCAGTGGCCCATATAGTTGTGTCTGTAGTGTTGTATCTATGGGCCAATGGATTTTCCTCAGTCTACTATATTCAGTGAAGTCATGAAGTATGTGTTCAGCAGTCTGGGGTGCCTGTCCACATGTACAAGTAGTTGATGTGCCGATCTTGAATTTTGTATACATGTGACTATGGAGTCGATTGTGTCCTGTTCTGAGGCGTATAATGATAACTTGTTCCTATCTATTCATATTATGAAAGGCATCCTGATTTGGGGCTTGTGGCCCTCTGATTGATTTGATTATCTGTTTCTTATGATGGTATGTAACCGGCGCATCTGGTTGTGTGCCTGTTGAACCTTCCTTTGTCAACTGATCTGCTTTCTCATTTCCTGGTATTCCACAGTGAGACGGGATCCACTGCAGGGCAACCCTGTGGTGCTTGCAGAGTTCAGTCAATAAGGTCTGCAAATGTGGTAATTTTCTGGATTGTAGTGCCTGGAGTACTGATCTTGCATCTGTCAAAAACACTACAGGCTGTGGGCTAAGATTACTGTTCAGCAGTTTTTCTATTGCCAACTTTATTGCTTGTATTTCTGCATCATAATTGTGACAATATTTCCCTGTTGCTATTTTATTCATATCCCTAGTGTTATTTGGGTACTCTATATATGCACCTGCTCCCCCATTCTTTACTGCATTCTGTGCTGATCCATCTGTGTACACACTGATCCATAGGTCTTGTGGGTATTCTTCATCCAGGAAACTGAGAGTTATTGTTTTTCGCTGTAGACTATTTTGTTCCTCTTTGTCAACTATTCCTTTCACTTCTGTCCGTATTTGAACTGATAATCCTGATTCATCTGTCCAGGGAGTCTGTTCTGGTATGGGCAGAAGAGGTTTAACAACTCTTGGCATGTCTGGTGTTTGTCTACTAATACGCTTGGCTTGGTGGATAATGCTGCTTCTCTTAAGTCGTCCCAATGCAAGATTTTGGAATATGTCCTTCATTGGATGTCTCGGCATGCATACAAATTGTTCTGCCTGTATCAGCACCTTTGTGTCTCTCCGTTCTCTCAGTGCTGGTATCCTCCACAATTTCTCCATCTCCAATATTGGTGTTGATTTCATTGCTCCTGTGATGACCCTAAGTGCCTGGTTTTGTACTTTATCCAGTTCTTGCAATGTGGTGTTTGATGCTGAGCACCATGCGGATGATCCATATTCTAAATGTTGGCCTATACTCTGTTGGTAAACTTTACTGAGTATTTTCCCACTCGCACCCATGTGGTTCCACACAACTTTCTTAGAATAGCCAATTTCCTCCTTGTTTTTTGGGTTGCCTTATTTATCTGCTGTTTCCAAGATAGTTTGTTATCAAATGTAACTCCGAGATAAGTAGCTTGTATGTCTTCTTTCACAGGCTCATTGTTTATGTAGATGGCTCCTGCTTTTTGTTTTGGGGAGAGTGAAAAGTGTAGTACTGCATTTGTCTGTATTGATGCTGATACACCATCTATTTGTCCATGAATTCAGTGCATTCATAGTTCTATGTATCAATTTGAAGGCCACTGTTGCATACTCCTCTGTGCACCACATTACCACGTCATCTGCATACATTGCCACTTTGATGCCATCTTAAGGCACTCTTAAGACCATCCAGTTGCACTCTGGCTCTCCTGTTATGCAGGTATGCTTTGACCCATTTGTACATCCTGCCATTTACTCCATAATTTCTCAGTTTCTTCAAAAGCCCTTCCTTCCATACCTTATCAAATGCTTTCTTTAGGTCTATCCATGCTGCTAGTACCAGTTTCTTTTCTTGAAACGCATCTTCAATTTCCTGGGAAAGATAGGTTGCTTGATCTTCGGTAGAGTAACACTGTCTAAAGCCTGCTTGTTGTGGGACAAGGAGATTTTCACTTTCCTGGTACCACTGCAGTCTGAGATTGATTATACGTTCCATTGTTTTACACAAACAGCTTGTAAGGCTGATTGGTCTATAGCTGGATGTCATTGAAACATCTTTTCCTGGCTTTAGTAATGGTATCATAATTGCTTCTCTCCATGCCTGTGGCACTCTACCTGTGATCCAGCAAATGTTGTAGATCTGCAGTAGTTTTGCTTTAGCTGCAGTTCCCAAGTTCTTAATCATTTCATTGGAAACTCCATCACTGCCTGGTGACTTTTTCATTTTTAATTTGGATATTGCCAGCTCTAGCTCTCTTTGTGTAATGGGTATTTCCATGACTTCATGTGTGGTCTCTTCTTGTCTTGCATTTTATTGTTTTAAACGGGTCTCTTGTCGTTTTTCTAGGCTAATTTCAATATTATTGTCATTTGCAAAGGAGTCTGCAAAGTAATTTGCTGCATGTTTACCTGTTAGAATGTTTCCATCCTTCTTCAGTGTAATTTTGGTGTTCCTTTCTGTACCCTCATCATTCAGCTGTTTTACAAGCTTCCACACTTTTCTTGTGTCTCGTTCAAGATTCAAGGACTCTGTTTTCTCTTTCCAGCTTCTCCGTCTGGCTTGTAATTTAACCCGTTGAAATTTGGCTTTAGCATGGTGGTAGTTGTTGTGGTGTTCTTGGCTTGGGTTATTTTCTGCTTGCTTTCGAGATGTTTCCATGTCATTGTGCAGTTGCTCTAGTTCACTACTCCAGTATGGTTTGTAGTGTTTCCGTGCCCCTCTAGGTATTGTTTCACTGGCAGCTTGTATTATTAGTCTACTGAATTCATCAACTATTTTGTTGATGTCTCTATCTGTATTTATATTTTTAGTCAGTACACTGGTGTAATGTTGATACATTTTCCAGACTGCCTTTTTGTAATTCCATCTGGAGAGAGTGCTGCTCTCCCTGATGGCCTTATTTTGTACCACTAAAAAGACTGGTCGGTGGTCGTTGCCTCCAAGTTGTTTCCCAACAATTCGTGTGATATTCCAATCCAGGTCTGGTGAATGGAAAGCAAGGTCTGGTGTAGATGTGGTATGCCATGATCTGGAATAGAATGTTGGTGGATCTGTTGCCTGTTTTAATAGTATAAGCCCATTGTCATCCTGCCAATTTTCAAGCTCTTCACCTCTCTTGTCCATATGTTCATAGCCCCAGCTCTGTGAATGGCTGTTAAAGTCTCCACATACAATTATTCTTTCTTTTAATGTAATTGTGTCTAGTGCTAGTGGGCGGTCACTCGGACAGTAGTAGTTAAGTAGATGGAAGTCTGTATTTCCTGTCCTGAGGTGCAGTATTTTATATTCCGCCCCATCCATATACACTTCAATCTGACATGCATTAATGTTGTTCCTTACAAGAGTCAGTATTCCGCCCTTTTGTCTGTTTTTTTCTGTCAGATCGGTAGCACTGGTATCCCCTAATCTTCAAGGCTATGTCGTTGTTTAGATGGGTTTCCTGCAAACAGCATATGCTTATTTCTTCTTCATGCAGGATATTTTCTAATTCTATCTTTTTACTGTACCCATCTCTTTTGCTGTTGATGCCTTCAGCATTCCAGTGCATTATTTTTAGTGGTCTTATTTTGGATTGGCCAGTAGCTCTATTCTCTCGCCCCCTGACTCCACAGAGCGGTTTAGAAGGACATCCAGTAAAAGAGATTGTGCCCTTTCGAGGCTGAGGGCCCGGCGCTGCACCTGCCTGAGTGTCCATCACAGGGCGAGTGCCATATCGATTTGCGGTTATAGACATACTTCCATTTGCGTTGAGTGCGTGGCATCCTGATTGTTGTGCGCCTTTTGGCTGGTTGCCTCCGACTTCAGCACTTGAACTTGCTAGAGCAGACTGTGGTCTTGCTCGGTTGTAGGAAGGCCTGGCCAGTCTTAGTTTTCAGTGCCTGGTAACTGTTAAGCCCCATCCCCACGACAAGGAGCTGGCCTTGATGAGGTGCTTTTAAGTAAAAATGATGATCTACGTATTACATCTGCGCCGCTAAAGCGAAGCTGTACGCCGGCAACGGTTCATTTTCGACAAATCAAGCGTTGTGAATGCGACCTT
The DNA here is from genome assembly GCA_032433765.1 of Megaustenia siamemsis. NCBI lineage: Eukaryota > Metazoa > Mollusca > Gastropoda > Stylommatophora > Ariophantidae > Megaustenia > Megaustenia siamemsis. The sequence goes on from JAVIAB010000091.1 coordinate 29,061,234, forward strand.
CCAACGTCTAGACTTGATCTGCGCTTTACGTCACATTGGTGCTGTTCATGACCGTTGTTGAAATTCCTTGACGCAAGGTATTTCCATGTTTCCCATTAATGTAAACTATTTCATCAGCCGCAGTTTTATCTCTTTAGGGAATTTGCACCGTGTTTTGTCCGTCATAGGCTGCAATCACTAGAGTAATCATGAATCTAAAGGGAGCGAAATTGTGTGTACGACATTTTTGTGTGCTGCGTCATCGTAATGACTCATCGTCTATCCCTAAACCGGCCGTACGATAATCTTACAGTCTGTTGTTTGATGTGCGACGGGGATAATCTGACGACTAACTGTATGTCTATATGTTCGGAATTGGAGTCAACAACGATGGCCTAACATCATCAAGCGCTATACATTTTTTTTTAAATACGACGATCATCATTTTCAAGAGGGCGTGAACTTCCGGTATATTGTGGATAGGCGGCGGGAACAATTGAAGGCTATGCATAAAAAGTGCTCCCGGTTGCAGTTTCCTCATATTCCAAGTCCGGCTTGTTGCAGGAGCTACTGAGTTAAGTGCTCTGTATACACCGTGAGCTGTGTGTCTCATCCGTTTTGATTATGTTTCGATATTTCAATTGTTTACGATGAATGATGATATCGTATGACAAGGAACAGTTGGCTGTGTTCACTTTCTACGCGGTTTCGCCTTTTGTCTTTTGGCGTGTGCTGAGACTGCTACGATGAGGACTACAGTTGCCTTTCTTTGTTTGAGAGATGAGATATTAATTCAGATGACTACACTGCAACGGACAGTTGAGCAATTATGGATTTTAATTCATTTTGCAGTGATACCGGGGCCCCTTCCATAACCAAATAGCCAAATTTGTATCGCTGAGAGTTGTGACTTTTCTTTTTTTTTTTTTTTTTTTTTGGAGGGGGGGCGACTGTTTTTATTATCAACTATCAATGTTTCTTTAAAGTCCACATAATGCACACGAGGCCTCCTATGTTTTTTTGTTTTTTTTTTTGCCGTTTTCGAGAGGGCTTGATATCGGATCTGACCAGAGCTCGGGCGAGCTAACTCCACGAAGAAACCACGGACTCTAAGTGATCAAATGTCCACCGCCTGTGAAGTGATTCGAACCTGGAACCTTCTTTTCCAGGAGTCGACGTTTAGCGTCTAGACCACCAGACCCCACACTTCTCCTTGACCCATGACCTTGACCCATGATAATGTAAAAACCTGTTCTTCTTCTTTCTTTCCTCATCTGCCTTTCAGCGTCGAGGGGAGATATAATTTGCGGTCTTTTGCTCTTCTGTTCGCCTCTGCTGCTGCTATGTTTCCTAGTGATTCTAATATTCCATTGATCCATCTTTTTCGTGGTCGACCCTTGGGTCTGGTGTTCACACAACGTTTGCTGAAGGCTCGTTGTGTTGTTTTTGATCTTTCTGCCTTGTCACGTGGCCAAACCATTTTATCTGTTGTTTCTTTATATATTCTATGGCGGGGGCTATTCCTAGTTTTTTTCTCAGTTCTTCATTTCTGATCTTATCTCTCAGACTGTTTCCTGTCATTCGTCTAACACATTTCTGATCTTATCTCTCAGACTGTTTCCTGTCATTCGTCTAACACATTTCTGATCTTATCTCAGACTGTTTCCTGTCATTCGTCTAACACATTTAATCTCAGTAGAGGTTATTGAACCTGTTAATGTCTTGAAAACAAACTATAGTGACTGTCATTAAAAGTTATACCTTTCTGAGGCCCGTTATCGTGTGGGTCGACAGCAGCGAGAGGAAATAATAAAGGCCATGAAATGAGATACGTAACGTCCTAGTGATCTTCCCCTTTTGTTTTGTTTCATTTCCTAGGAAGCCCCTTTATTGAGTGTAAGTAATCAACCCACAAAATCCAGCTGAGAAAAGGTACTCGATTCAAAACTGAGTAGGACACACTATTGTAGGATTGTTTTTCTTCATTCCAAGGGGAGAAACTCCGTAACTAACAGCTACTACTACAAAGCCAAAGAAAACAAAAGGTTGGAAAAATTGTACAAATGTGCTTAAACCTGATGAAGTGAACTGTGAGGTGCTAGACACAGTGCAATGGAGTTCGATAATAAAAGAGCGAAGCAGAGAAGCTCGGCGTGTTCCCTTTAAGCTTTGTTACTGTGTCTTGTTGACGTCATGAACTACTGGTACTTAGAGCCTGCAAGCTGTTTTCTATCATTTTAGCTCCTCTGCTTTTTTGGGTGCGTGTTTCAACCGCTTATCTGTTGAATATTTACGTCATCCTACCTCCAGAGCTTCCCATATATTTATTTAAAATGGCACCATGTGTAGCGATGATAGTCAGGCGTTAGTCGTTCCTCAGCCGAAGACAATCTACATAACTCACTGTCAGATTACGTTCAGCAATTTCGTGATGACGAATCGGCCGCCGCTCTCTTCACAACCTGTCACTTGGAGAAGATACATCCATCTTAACCACCCTTAAGTCAGACAGTCCTGGAGTGAGACTGGGGAATTACTTCCTTTTTTCTAGAATCTCAGTTTTTTGGAGTTTTTCAAGGTTTGACATGATGACGCTCTGACCGCTCACAGCTGTTTGATTGAATCTAAAAGTGGCACTTTAATTATGACCAATGTCTTGATGCAGCGTCAATAAATTAATATGCCTTCAATCTATTATACCCGGGTTCATCGTTAACATTGGTTGGACTTGTTCCACATTGTGACACTGCGTATAGATGTGAAAATATTTAAAAGCAGAATTAGAGGTCGTGCTGTGAGTGGGTAATTTAGTACTTGATACTCAAGAATCAACTGATCAACAAATGACAGTTTTAGTTCTGTCTAGTGTGAACTACTTGTTTGTTGAACTACAGAAGTAGTTACATGTTGAACTACCCATCAGTTTGATTGTTCATTTTGAGAATCATTGAAGGTTTCATTTCTAAAATTAGCGCTTGAATAGAACGACTAAAGTATACTTGGCAAACAACTGTGCTTTGGGGATGATTTCAGGACTAGGGTTCATTATCATCAGGTCCCAAACCTACTGGCCTAGGTGATCATATTACTCCACAACTTTCGATCTCGACAGTTATTTATCATTTCTGTTGTTGACCATCTGCAAAGCCATTCTCTTAAGCTGTCTGGCATTTTTTCTCGGTTTCCCCATATCTCTTCGTCCCTCAATTTTCCCAGTTGTTACAATATATTCCAGCTGTTCTCTTCTCATTACATGGCGAAAAAAATGGTGATTGTTTCTTCCGAATATTGGATATTAGCTCTCTTTTTGCTTTGGTCTCTTTCAGAACATTTTCATTACTCTTCTTAGCTGTCCATGGTATTCTCAACATTCTTCTGTAAAACCACATTTCTACAGACTCCATGATTTTAATGACTAGGACTAGCAAATGCCGAAAAAAAATGGAAACATGACATTTTATTTTAAGAAGAAGGATTTCTCTCTCTCTCTCTCTCTCTCTCTCTCTCTCTCTCATACACACACACACATAAAATAAAAGAGGGGTATATCTTTCCTTGACACGGGTTACGAACGATGAAGGCAAGACATAGTGGGCGAAATCCTGACGTCAAATTTGTAATGTTAGGGTGCATGCTTGTTGATGTGCTCTTCATGTTTACATAGCAGGTATCCATATCATTGCTTCTATTCTGATACACAAAAACAATCAACTGTATAGTCCGCATACCAAACTACTGGCTGCCAACATAGTGCTATATGGCGAGCTGCAGAGAGGCAAAACCCGACAAGATGACACACATGCATATAAATAAACATCAAAAAGAATTGACACCATCTCTACACAGGAAATCTGACCATGTTAAGGAGGGAAAGAACAATATGGAAGACATGTTTAAATGACGACGCATCAGAGGCAGACCAAGAAAAAGGTCGTTTAAAAATATCAGAGAGACTTTGAACGTGACAATAGAAATGGGAGATCTGGCTAGAGACAGATTCTCTCAAACGGGCTGTGATGAGTTCAACGTTCTGCAAATGCCATGCGACCTGATGATGATGATTGTGATAATGATGGTGATGATGATGATAATTCATTTCCTTAGTAGTTGACCGGTGAACGTTAGAGATGAAGAGAGAGAGAGAGAGAGAGAGAGAGAGAGAGAAAGAGAGAGAGAGATAGAGAGAGAGAGAGAGAGAGAAAGAGAGAACGAGAAAGTATGACACAAACACGTGGTCTATTTCAAACAGAAATAAAAACTCGAGCACTCCCATGTTGTTTTTGACCTCTCTGGTGTACGGGCACGAATCTGTCAATCTGAGCTCAGTATGTCTGTCAGACAACAGCCTGGGCGTGTGCGAGAAGTCACAGCTTGGGCCTGCTTGCCCGTACCGACCCATTGACTGGGAGGGGGTGTCGTGAAGATATAACTGTAGGGCGTTGCCTGTGAACGATGTCACTACTTGTAGGTGAGATAGAGCATCCTTAGTTCGTGTATCATCATCATCATCATCACCATCATCATCAAGTACGGACCGCTGCTGGCGTAGGTCATTGATCATGTCTCACCACAACTTTTGATCTAGTCAGTTATTTATCAACATTTTTCTGTAAAACCACGTTTCTCCGGCCTCCATAGATTTTCTTTACTAGAACTAACAGATGAAGGAAAAAAAGGGAAACAAGATATCTTATCTTAGGAAGAAGGATTTCTCTCAGGTCCCAAGCCTACTGGCGTAGGTGATCATGTTACTCCACAACTTTCGACCTCGACAGTAAGTTATCATTTCTGTTGTTGACCATCTGCCAAGCCATTCTCTTAAGCTGTCTGGTATCTTTTCTATTTGCTTCCCTCTATCTCTTTGTCTCTTAATTTTCCCAAATGTCACAATATATTCCAGCTGTTCCCTTCTCACTGCATGGTCAAAAAATGATGATTGTTTCTTCCTAACATTAGAAATTAGCTCTCTTTTTGCTTTGGCCTATTTTTGCTTTGGCCTATTTTTGCTTTGGCCTATTTCAGAACGGTTTCGTCGTGCTGAAGTCGGATGTGTTGGGCCGAAAGGCGCAAATATCACAGTTATACTGCAAACCACAGCACAGCGCAGACACGCCCATTTAACATCATATTAAGGGCGGATGACAAAGAGGTGTGATTCTTTGGGCGAACGCAAGCAAGCAAGAACGTTTTCATTACTCTTCTTAGCTGTCCATGGTATTCTCAACATTCTTCTGTAAAAACACATTTCTACAGCCTCCAGTGATTTTCTTGTTTGTTGTCCTATTGTCCATGATTCACATCCATATGTTAAGACTGGCTCTACTTTCGATTAAAGGATTCTTTCTCATGAATCAATCCGTGTATACGAAATACAAAAATACATGACTATAACCAGGAACATAAAAACGATGCAGGAAAACACAAATGAACCATCATCAATATCCAGCAAAATTGGGCTTGAGATCAACCATGAAAAGACTAAAGTCATGAAAAGTTTAATTCCAACAGACGACAAAATATACATGGAAAACAAACCAGTGGAAGAGATCGATCACTTTATCTTGGAAGTCACATTGATCGAGAAGGGGATACAAGCAAAGAAATTAGAATCAGAATAGCTAAAGCAGCAATGTCTTTCAATAGCCTTGAAAAGTTGTGGAAATCAAAACTCATCAGCATAAACACAAAACTTAGACTATTCAAATCAGATGTACTATCAACCCTTATGTATGCGTGTGAAAGCTGGAAAACAACAAGAGATATAGAAACAAAGTTGAACGCATTCGAAAATAAATGTCTAAGGAAAATACTTGGTATAGCGTGGAACGAATTCAAAACAAACGAGGAAATTAGAGAAATCGCCAATCAACCACTAATATCTTCAGTAATAAAGAAAAGGCGATGGTCATATGTTGGACATGTGATGAGAAGAGATAATAACCGAATAGCAAAGCAAGCCCTCATGTTGGAAACAACAGGTAAAAGGAAATGAGTAAGATCCAGAGAGACACTGAGAAGAACGTTGATCAGAGAGGCAAGAGCAGCAGGAATCGGTCCCTCAATGAGATAGAGTTGCCTGCACAGAACAGAGACAAATGGCGAGATTTGACAAAAAGATCTTTACAAGGATTGAAAACTGCTAGAATAAAAATTTAGATAAGAGGAGTATGTGGGTCTATGCCCTATGGGCCGGCTACGGCTCGAAAGGTCAATAGATAGATAACTAGGAACAGAAACTTCTGAGGCGAGAAATCTACGAATAATTTTAGGGGGTAGCTATGTTTACAACACTTTGAAACATCAACAAAATAAAAAACAACAGAAAACACAAATAAAAAAGACAGCCCGAAGTAAGATGATAACCAAGTAAGTACTTGGTTACAACCGGCAAAATACAGGGAAAGAGAGGTCACGGACGACGAAGAGAGAAAATACTGGATAGCTTGGTGTCATGGCATGGAAAACAGTCAACAACAGAACTGATACGATGCACGGTAGATAGAAGATTGTGGAAAGACATGATCGTCTACGCCAACCGGTATGGCCCATGATGATGATGATGATGAAGTAAGATGGAACATGTACTCATCGATATATCGTCATGTCACGAGAGAATTGCGTTATAGCACACTGACAACTAAGCAACCTGTGAATTAATTTAAAAAAGCGACAATCCCTTGCATATAAGCTGTAAAGGGAGTCCGATAGCATAATTTAAACGTTATAGGGAGTTACATGTTTCTCATTTGGAGTTGAGGTGGCTAGTGCGCGCTTCCACTCTGTTGTTTACATTTCCCAACTATTTGAGTCAGGTACCCATTTTTTCATCTGGATCAACTAGAAGAGAGTGTCAAGCTGAGATCCTACCCAGGTTCACTCTGCCACTAAACCAGTGCGCTACCACTAGAGGCCACCTTACACCATATCATTATCATCATCAAGTACCGGGCCTGCTGGCGTAGGTGATCACGTCTCACCACAATTTTCGATCTCGACAGTTATTTATCATTTCTGTTGTTGATCTTCTGTCAAGCCATTCTCTTAAGCTGTCTGGTATTTTTTCTCTTTGCCTCCCTCTATCTCTTCGTCCCTCAAATTTCCCAGTTGTTACAATATATTCCAGTTGTTCTCTACTCATTACATGGCCAAAAAATGATGATTGTTTCTTCCTAATATTGGAAATTAGTTCTCTTTTTGCTTTGGCCTCTTTTAAAACATTTTCATTACTCTTCTTAGCTGCCCATGGTATTCTCAACATTCTTCTGTAAAACCACATTTCTACAGACTCCAGTGATTTTCCTCTTTATTATCCTATTGTCCGTGATTCACATCCATATGTTTGTTATTGTGGTGATTCATGATTGTACAAAGAAGTTACGACGGTGGTTTTCTGTTGCCTTCCGTTGGTTTGTTTACGGTTGGCTCCGCTAGCCTTTGACTAAAACGTCTCACCCACAAGGCAGTGGGGTTGTTTTACTTCGGGGTTCCCTGCCTTAACCTTTTACTCTCCCGAGCTTACCTGCAAGGCAGCAGGGCAGCCACAGGTTGTACTGTTTACTGCATACAGTAGGACGCAAAATTACCCGACTTGACAATACACCACATACAGATTTGCATTAGTATGTTTGACCTATCTGACTCTTGCTGCTGAATTTTTAGGAACTTTCATGTTTGAGATTTTGTTATTTTTCTCCTCGCTTCGTTATTTTTGTACCAGCTTGTTGGAGGGGTTCCCTCATCTTCTATCTGATATTGTGATTCTATCTATCTATCTATCTATCTATCTATCTATCTATCTATCTATCTATCTATCTATCTATCTATCTATCTATCTATCTATCTATCTATCTATCTATCTATCTATCTATCTATCTATCTATCTATCTATCTATCTATCTATCTATCTATCTATCTATCTATCTATCTATCTATCTATCTATCTATCTATCTATCTATCTAACTATCTATCTATCTATCTGTATGTCTGCCTATCTGTCTATTTGTTTATTTGTATGTCTGTCTGCCTACATGTCTGACTGTGTTTGACTACCTGTCCGTCTTCTACCTGTCTTGCTGCCTGCCTACACGTATGTCTGTCTGCATGCCTCTCTGTCTCCTCTCTGTCTGTCTGTCTCTTTGTTTGTCTGCCAAGCCTTCTATCCATCTGTTTTCCTTTTCAGCCGCGGACGACACACGTGACATAAATTATTTTTTTAAAATCAGTGTTTTTTAAGCCATTCGTGCCTTGTCAGCCTAGTCAGACATTTAACACACGGCCTTCTATGTTAACAGACACTGTTTTCTTCAAGCTTCTCAATTTTCTTCAAGGGATGTAATGCCTGCAGTTGTTGCCTCTTTTATCATTGTTCTTTTAATGTTTTTCGAGGTGACACATCTTTTTATTTTGCTTTCTGTTTCCCGTTTGAAGGTCTCCTTCTATTCACGTTGGTTCATTCTCATAGCCGACATATGCCTACCTTCTTTTCTTGATTATAGATGTAAAAAGCCGTTAATCCGAAACATCCTTTGTTATTGAACCAGAATCCTTGACTCTTCACTTTAAGAACATCCTTGCCACTTCTTGTATTTATTTGCCGATGTAAGAATCTAGTCGTGTGGACCACTGATGTCTACAGAATTACAAAGGTCTATGTGCTGATAGGGAATTTCCAAAAGACCTGCAACTAGTGTGACGTTTCCAGTTTAGTGAGCAAGAGTGGTTGTGAGTAGAGAGACGTCAGTGGTCTATAGCTCATATAGAAAATTATAGAGGACTATGTTTAGGCCTTTGATGTTAGTCGTTGCTATCTATAGATATACAAAGGCGTGCGGACAGAAAGAACTAGCGTGACGTTATCAGCTATAGGAGATATAGACAGCTGACGTCACTCTACGCACAACCGCCTCTGCACATCACCATCATCATGTGCCACACCAGATGGCGTAGGCGACCATGCCTCTCCACAATCTTCTATCTACAGTACATCTTATCAGTTCTGTTGCTGACTCTTTTCCATGCCATGACACCAATCTATCCAGTATTTTCTCTCTTTGTCGTCCACGATCTCTCTTTCCTTGTATTTTGTCAGTTGTAACCAAGTATTCCAATTTTCCTCTTCTCATGATGTGCCCGAAAAATGTTAATTGTTTCTTTCTGATGTTTTTTAGGAGCTCCCTTTTTGTGTTGGCCTCTTTGAGAACTTCCTCGTTGGTCTTTTTAGCTGTCCAGGGAACTTTCAACATTGTTTTTGGACATATTTGTTTCGGCTCAGAAAGCAGTAAACGTCACGCTAAATAAAGGTTTTCAGGAATTCCCTCTCGGTCAGCAGGCTTTAAGTAAATCTATAGATAGGTGTGTGCTAGCGGTGTTTTAAAAAAATAATTGTTTAGTTAATTTGCCAATGTTGTCATATTAAAATAGTGTCGACGCTCGCAAACGAAAGAAAACAGAAAAGTCAGGCTTTGGCATAAGGGGATTTTTGCAAAAGTCACAATGATCCGGTAAAATAAAAGATAATAATGAAAGACATGATTCCAGGAAGTGACGACACATGAGTAGACAAAGGTGAAACTGGTTTCAAGACATGAAAGAGACATTGAACATGACAACAGAAGAAGTCGGAGATCTGGCTAGAGACAGAGATTCTTACAGATGGACTGTGGTGAATGTAACATCAGTAGGAGATCTGGCTAGAGACAGAGATTCTTACAGATGGACTGTGGTGAATGTAACATTCAGTAGGAGATCTGGCTAGAGAGAGAGAGAGATTCTTACAGATGGACTGTGGTGAATGTAACATTCAGTAGGAGATCTGGCTAGAGAGAGAGATTCTTACAGATGGACTGTGGTGAATGTAACATTCAGTAGCAGATCTGGCTAGAGACAGAGATTCTTACAGATGGACTGTGGTGAATGTAACATTCAATGGGAGATCTGGCTAGAGAGAGAGAGAGAGAGAGAGAGAGAGATTCTTACAGTTGGACTGTGGTGAATGTAACATTCAATGGGAGATATGACTAGAGACAGAGATTCTTACAGATGGACTGTGGTGAATGTAACATTCAATGGGAGATATGACTAGAGACAGAGATTCTTACAGATGGACTGTGGTGAATGTAACATTCAATGGGAGATCTGGCTAGAGAGAGAGAGAGAGAGAGAGAGAGAGAGAGAGATTCTTACAGTTGGACTGTGGTGAATGTAACATTCAATGGGAGATATGACTAGAGACAGAGATTCTTACAGATGGACTGTGGTGAATGTAACATTCAATGGGAGATCTGGCTAGAGAGAGAGAGAGAGAGATTCTTACAGATAGACTGTGGTGAATGTAACATTCAATGGGAGATCTGGCTAGAGAGAGAGAGAGAGAAATTCTTACAGATAGACTGTGGTGAATGTAACATTCAGTGGGAGATCTGGCTAAAGACAGAGATTCTTACAGATGAACTGTGGTGAATGTAACATTCAGTAGGAGATCTGGCTAGAGACAGAGATTCTTACAGATGGACTGTGGTGAATGTAACATTCAATGGGAGATCTGGCTAGAGAGAGAGATTCTTACAGATGGACTGTGGTGAATGTAACATTCAGTAGGAGATCTGGCTAGAGACAGAGATTCTTACAGATGGACTGGGGTGAATGTAACATTCAATGGGAAATCTGGCTAGAGAGAGAGAGAGAGAGAGAGAGAGAGATTCTTACAGATGGACTGGGGTAAATGTAACATTCAATGGGAAATCTGGCTAGAGAGAGAGAGAGAGAGAGAGAGAGATTCTTACAGATGGACTGTGGTGAATGTAACATTCAGTAGGAGATCTGGCTAGAGAGAGAGATTCTTACAGATGGACTGTGGTGAATGTAACATTCAATAGGAGATCTGGCTAGAGAGAGAGAGAGATTCTTACAGATGGACTGTGGTGAATGTAACATTCAATAGGAGATCTAGCTAGAGAGAGAGATTCTTGCAGATGGACTGTGGTGAATGTAACATTCAATGGGAGATCTGGCTAGAGAGAGAGAGAGAGAGAGATATTCTTACAGATAGACTGTGGTGAATGTAACATTCAATGGGAGATCTGGCTAGAGAGAGAGAGAGAAATTCTTTCAGATAGACTGTGGTGAATGTAACATTCAGTGGGAGATCTGGCTAAAGACAGAGATTCTTACAGATGAACTGTGGTGAATGTAACATTCAGTAGGAGATCTGGCTAGAGAGAGATTCTTACAGATGGACTGTGGTGAATGTAACATTCAATGGGAGATCTGGCTAGAGAGAGAGATTCTTACAGATGGACTGTGGTGAATGTAACATTCAGTAGAAGATCTGGCTGGAGACAGAGATTCTTACAGATGGACTGGGGTGAATGTAACATTCAATGGGAAATCTGGCTAGAGAGAGAGAGAGATTCTTACAGATGGACTGGGGTGAATGTAACATTCAATGGGAAATCTGGCTAGAGAGAGAGAGACAGAGAGAGAGAGAGAGAGAGAGAGAGATTCTTACAGATGGACTGTGGTGAATGTAACATTCAGTAGGAGATCTGGCTAGAGAGAGAGATTCTTACAGGTGGACTGTGGTGAATGTAACATTCAATAGGAGATCTGGCTAGAGAGAGAGATTCTTACAGATGGACTGTGGTGAATGTAACATTCAATAGGAGATCTAGCTAGAGAGAGAGATTCTTACAGATGGACTGTGGTGAATGTAACATTCAGTAGGAGATCTGGCTAGAGACAGAGATTCTTACAGATTGACTGGGATGAATGTAACATTCAATGGGAAATCTGGCTAGAGAGAGAGAGAGAGAGATTCTTACAGTTGGACTGTGGTGAATGTAACATTCAATGGAGATATGACTAGAGACAGAGATTCTTACAGATGGACTGCGGTGAATGTAACATTCAATGGGAGATCTGGCTAGAGAGAGATTCTTACAGATGGACTGCGGTGAATGTAACATTCAATGGGAGATCTGGCTAGAGAGAGAGAGAGAGAGAGAGAGAGAGAGAGAGATTCTTACAGATGGACTGTGGTGAATGTAACATTCAATGGGAGATCTGGGTAGAGAGAGAAATTCTTACAGATGGACTGTGGTGAATGTAACATTCAGTGGGAGATATGACTAGAGAGAGAGATTCTTACAGATGGACTGTGGTGAATGTAACATTCAGTGGGAGATCTGGCTAGAGACAGAGATTCTTAAAGATTGACTGTGGTGAATGTAACATTCAATGGGAGATCTGGCTAGAGAGAGAGATTCTTACAGATGGACTGTGGTGAATGTAACATTCAGTGGGAGATCTGGCTAGAGAGAGAGAGAGATTCTTACAGATGGACTGTGGTGAATGTAACATTCAATGGGAGATCTGGCTAGAGAGAGAGATTCTTAAAGATGGACTGTGGTGAATGTAACATTCAATGGGAGATCTGGCTAGAGAGAGAGAGAGAGATTCTTACAGATGGACTGTGGTGAATGTAACATTCAGTGAGAGATCTGGCTAGAGACAGAGATTCTTAAAGATGGACTGTGGTGAATGTAACATTCAGTGGGAGATCTGGCTAGAGACAGAGATTCTCACAGATGGACTGTGGTGAATGTAACATTCAGTGGGATATCTGGCTAGAGACAGAGATTCTCACAGATGGACTGTGGTGAATGTAACATTCAGTGGGAGATATGAGTAGTATGTAAATGTTCCCTACGTACCTATGGCGATTTTATAGGGATTATATAAGAAAAATAGGGTGGTGGAGACTGGTGGAGAGTGGTGGAAACTGGTGGAGACTGGCGTAATGGTGAACCGCTATATAGGGAATATATAATAACAATAGACTGGTGAAGGGAATCGCCTCTCTCTCTCTCTCTCTCTCTCTCTCTCTCTCTCTCTCTTTATTTCATAAACAATCTCTCTATTTCTCTCTTTCTATAGACAACAGAGAAGACGTAACATAAAAAAAAACAGAGTATCCCAATATATGTATATGACAAAATTTATTGCACAAATTAGATAATACAACACCGAGTAATGTCAGTATAAGATTATCGCAACAATATATACGTAGAACATTATATATTAGATTATGTATTAGATATACAGTGGGGATGTGGTCACACTGTCCTCATGCACACGGCGTTTTATATAAAAGTATGATAATGAGTTTCTGTACTGTGTATACGTGTATACCCCAGACTGGTATATCTTGAAACCCATGTTTGTCCCCCCTTGTGTCTGTTGTGTTTTGAGAACATCTAAGAATGTGTTTTTATCTAAACTATTGTGTTGTTTGCTTAAGCCTTTTGTGCTTGTCTTATCATATTTCCCAAAGCAATGGTAGGTCTTGCTACATAACGAAACCATGCCGTCCCCTTCGTACTCTAACTTAAATAACCCCGGGGTCCTTTTATGGTACAATTTGCTAGCTCGGCAATTAGGACAATCCTGTCTAACACTCCCCCTACTCTTAATAAAATCCTCCCGATGAGTGCTACACGATTCTGAGGGGAACCATTGATCATATTCTTTATAATAGACGTCAAGCAAATGAGGTTTAACAATGTCAGATATGTTGGGAGAGCTTAATGCTAGATATAAACTGTCTGTATCCATTTCGCAAAGTTGAAAATCGGATCTGTCCAAAAATATATCTATAAAGTCGTAGTAAAACTCTAACATACGTAACTTGGCGTACTGATAAACAAAAAATCCTATCTGTAACGGTAAATCCCACATTGTTGTCTTTTTAATCATTTCGATCTCGAAAATGTCCCCTACCCCTAGACTCGTCATATGTTTAAAAAATGGGCTGTTAACAAGTTTGGATGCATCATCACCCCTAGAATACGTGAAGGATGTGTGTCTCGCCTTATTTGTAAGAGTTTTTCCGTAGGCGGCGTTTCCTAATAATTTCATAGTCTCGCTAGTAACTGACTGGTTCTCATCTACATCGCCCTGTCGTCTGGCATCAGATACCATGTCCCCAAACTGTTTAAAGCAGTTCACCCCTTCATACTCGACTACCTGGTAGATGTTAGTCACCTCTAGACCATTTAGCAAATACCACCGCAATAGTGGTGTGGCCAGCAAGATTTTTTCGCCTATGTAGCTCCCGATTAGCGTGCGCCGGGGAGTTGTCAATAGTTTGTTTTTAACTGCATAGTCACGCATGAAAGACCCAATGTCGTCTCTAGAGACATCGATATTTTTGAAAATTGGGGTCATCTCCGAAAAATGATTTTTCAAGTAGTCGGGGACGTGGATATCGCACTTTACCAAACCGAAAAGGGTTTTGTCTAAGACAGAATCTAAAATATGTTTCTCTGTCAGGGGGTATCCGTGACCGGTATAAGAAGGTGTGGATCTGGGTAGGGTGTGTCTAAGAAATTTGTTAATAGACTCGTTCGTCTTTTTAAGTGTCTGCCACTCGCACTCCCACATTTCTATCAACTTAACTTTGGCATCATTAACTAAATGATCGTTAATCTCTCGAGTCCTGACATATAGATCAGTCAAAGGTACTTTGCTCACGGGGTTGATATCGTAACCATGAGTAAGTCTGCACCTATGCCCATGAAAAAAGCAGCCTTGAAAGTTCCACGCTGTACGCGAGGCTCCGTGCCAGCCATCTACTCTAATCCTGCGCGGCCCCAATGGCATCTCACGTCCATTAAATTGTGTCCTCAGTTCAATATTATATGTATGGGCTACCCAAGTTAACCACTCTCCACATTGGACAGTGTAGTAATTTACCTTCCGCTGTTTAAACCCGTCCTCCATATTTCTTATGATGGGAAAACCAGTGGGCATTTTCTGCATTAGCGCCCACAAATATAATGCGTTAGCGTCGTATCCTTTTACACAAGCTACGGGCTTATTCGCTCTAATACACGTCTCTCCCTTTTCATGATGGCGATGAAAAATAACGGAAGGCCCACCTACTATGTTTTCTCTAAGTGTTTTATGGAGATCCGCTTCCCTATTACTACATAGGGAAAAAACTATGTCACGGGGAAGGTTTTTAAATAGATAAAGCAGTGTCACACCGGGGAGGGATATAGCGTCTTTGAACATATCTACACCAAGATTGGCATACAACTGAACTTGCAAGTTCAACGCTTCTAAAAATGGTACCACGTCCTTGTTATTGTACCACACTAAAAAATCTCTGAGTGTGGACATGTTATTGTCTATCCATACCTTTTGACACTGATTGTACTCATCTATTGAAACATTTGTGTTTTTCAAAGACGAAAAGAAGGCCGAGTGCGGAGGTAAAGATGTCTCGTCTAACTTTTTAAGGTTGGAGATGTATTCATAACAAAATATCCCTTTAGTCTCCTTTATTTTAAATGCTTCTAGATACCGACTATAACTAACGCCTGGGCGAGATAGTTTAAAATGTCCAAAATTTTAAGCTTGTTCGTTGATATGCACATAAAATTGTTATTTCGTTTAACAATAAAATTAAATGGTGATTTTTTAGTTTTGTTGCTTATAACTGCTTCTTCATCATCAAGCGAGTCCTCGTCGATCAGAGAATCCGCATCGCTCGCATCGTCTTCTTCACGGTCCAACTCATCATTGAACGGTTCAGATATGAAATGGTTCATTAAATATGGTTTAATAACATTAATATCGTACTTCCCCGAGTTGAAACTGATAACCGGGAGTTGTCGTAAGTATGTTTTGAATTTTCCAATGAGAGCACTACCGTCACCCAATTTTATCAGTTCGTCAAATATATAATTAAATCCTTCAAATAGTAGTGTATAAGCCACTGTTGCTAGGTTTTCTAGGTAATTTATCATTCTACTAACTAAATCCTGGGGATTACCTTCGCTTACAAAACATACTGGCTTTTCATGACCAGGAATATTACTGGCAATGGAGCAGCTCAGTGGTATATGTTTGGCAATATATTCGGTGTTATTCCCTTTTGTGGCCGGTGAATTCTCCATCATACACTCCCAATCATACGTGCATCTATATGGGTATACATAAGCATCGGGAACATCTATACCATGACTAGCTATCGCCTCCCAAATAGTCTCTTGAGGTTTGTAAATTCCGCCTAAGTATTTATCTTTTCTTTTATCCCCCTTACAATTTTGCTCATGCCTGGTCATAAATTTAAATTTTGGCCATAATTTTCCACATTTAGGACAAGAGAACGCCCTGGCCGCATTATCTATATTTACAATGTACATAAAATGATCTTCGTAGTACAAGACTCGTAAAGTCTCACTATAACTATCACTACCTCTTAATATTGGGGACAAGGCATGTTCATTATCATACTTAAATATGTCTATATTAATACCAAAACACTGCTCTAGTCTAGGAATTTGAACTAAAGTTACTCCCTGAAACTCACTATCTAAATCTAACCCCTGATTACATTTCCACTGTTTTAAGAGAGCTTTAGTGGGTCTGCATAAGTTATTAAGAGTAGCCCCCATGTGTAACGCTACGCACCTAAAGAAACAGAGATTATCGTTGTAGGCTGGACCCTTTCTGTTCTTTTGTAACGTGTAAATAAATTTATTGTTTGTAATATAGGATGGGATTTCAGATGTTAGGCAACCAATCGGATACTCGACAAAGTGAAAAAGATAGAAAGTCGTAGATGTGATTGTCTCCAATGAAAATTTGCTACTTGGTCGTGCATAGTTAGCATTATTTAAAGGGTCACTCTCGTGTAACTGTGTTAAGAACCTATCAAAGTCTGATCTGTTGTTGATAAGGATTGCTTTGTCTAAAATGCAAGAATTATTGACGCTACCATGAAAATATTTTTAATCATTATTCTCCTTATTCCTCAGGATAAAGTTATGGGAGTAATTTAATTTAAACCTTCGTGTTTGTGCGTTAAAAAGCGGAGTGAGTAGACTAGACCAGTTAGGGGAGAATGTACTGTTTGGTCTGTGAAACACCGTGTGCACTGACAGATGCCGGTTGACACTAGTATGTGTTTTGATAGAGGACCAGTTTTTTAAATAAATGTCTTTTACAGCACAGGGTAAGGCTGATATGCTATCTAACTCTGTTTCTTTGCGTAATTTCTTGATGTGTTGTTTCTCTTTGAAAGATGTGTTCTTCCTTTTATTTTTAAAAACTGCTGCTGGTGGTGATGATGCAGCTGGTGTTGATGACACTGTAGATGTTGCTGATGCTATCGCAGACAGTACTGAAGAAGATGGATGTGTATTATCTATGTGTTTGGATAAGTTACTGTCTCCTTTATTTACATCACTACATCCACAGCCCTTGTGTAAATGAGTGCTTTGAGCACCTTCGTCATGTCTGTGTAAACTCGCTTGCCACGTAAAAGGCTGTCCACACTCTGTGAATGAATATTTAGATGAGAGTTGATTATCAGCTCCAGTTAAGTTTCCTAATATAGGTATTTTAGGAACACGATGGTTCTGACATGATGTGTCTCTTCGATTACGTTTTACGGCAGAGGATTCTGTTTGAGTTGTTGCTGTAGCTGATGTTGTAGCTGGTGGATGTGCCGGATGTTTGTTGGTTACATGTTTATTTAGATTGTAGATTCTTGTAAACAGACACCCACATGTAGGACACTGATATCTCTGTATACCATGAGCAGTATGGGTGTGTCTCTCTAGCGCATCTCTCCTGGTAAAACTTTTACCACACGACTCACATAGATGACGGGACCCACTTGACAAGTAATTACTAGAAGCCATCTGTGGAGTAATTAAAGATAAAAAAGGCTCCTACTGAAACCGACAACCATAGTTATACATTGTTAATTACACATGCAGAATAATGGTCCAGCTTAAAATTTAAAATATCAGATAAAAATAACTGTTAAATTAAATGTTTCAAAAGACTATATGGAGTTATGCAACCCAAATTAATGGGAATGGAAAAAAAATTATAAGATGCTCTATTAAATATAGTAATTTACACAACTAATTAAAAGCCCAAACAATAACTCAGTTATAATTATACATTTTTTTTTAGACATAAACAATTAATATCTTGCTGCAAAAAAAAAAATGAAACGCACTATTCACGCATAGTTAATTAAAACCGAAAAAAATAGCTCAGTCGAATTTGTTTATTGCAAACAAAATAAATAAATTATATAAGAGACAATTCAGCAGCTTACAAACAAATATGTGTCGAGTTTAGGCTCAAATTAATTGGAATGAAACACCGAAGACATCTGGCTACAAACAAACAATGTAATAATTACGAATAGTAAATTAGAAGTGGAAAACAATGGCGCATTTAACTTTTGAAATTCTCAGAAATAGATATTATATTAAACAAAAGACAAATCACTGGTTTCCAAAGAAATATATGTCGAATTTACACTTAAATTAATTGGTATGAAAAAACTAAGAGAACTAGCTATAAATCTACAGCATAATATTCACGCATAATTAATTAAAGCGTAAAACAAAAACTAGCCTAAACTATGGAAGAAATGTCCCACCAGAACTGTGAAACGTAGCACAATAGGAGAGTCAAGTGCCAGGCGTTCTCAAGCACAAAAGCAAGGGCTCGCTAGACGCTACCGGCCGAATTCAATAGCATCCGCCAATTAAATAGAAAGCCACGCACTGGCGTTTAAATACTAGTAAGAAATTATTGTTTACGCGTTTAATTTATTAACCATTACTAATGAGATGTAGATTTATATCTACTTGTCTTTGTTTTTTCAAGCCAATTAATTTGAGTCTAAATTCGATATATATTTCTTTGCAAATAAGTGAGTTGTCTTTTTTATTTAATATATTTTTTTCTAAAAATGACTAATTCTAGCTGTGCTATTGTTTTGCACTTCTAATTTACAAATCGTAATTATTGAATTATTTATTTGTAGCCAGATGTCTTCGTTGTTTCACGACAATTAATTTAAGTCCTAATTCGACATATATTTCTTTATAAACTGTTTTGTCTTTAAATTAATTTAATAATTATTGTTTGAGAATTTCTAATTTAACGGCTCTATTATTATGCTTCTAATTTAATATGCGAGAATTACGCGTTGCTTTCTAGAAGCCAGATGTGTTCGCTGTTTCATGCCAATTAATTAGAGTCTAAATTCGATATATTTGTTTATAAATTTGTCTTTATTTTACTGAATCATTTTGTCTGAATTTTTTTTTTCTGAATTTTTGCTTTGTGATTTTAATTAAATCGGTATAAATAGTACATACATTTCATTTAAAATTACCTCACTACAATGGAACATGCATTTCGTAAATCTTACGTTAGGGACTGCAAACAAATGAACGATGTTACACAAGAGTCATTTAAAATTGGAGTGGAATTGCTATGTGATTACAAAAAATCTTTACCAGCAAAACATTCTAAAACTGTATCAAGTTTGGTGGAAAAGATTTTACATCAGAATCAGGCACTCTTCACAAGTCTTTGTAATAACATCGAGGAGACACATGCTGATATTTGTGAAGCATTTTCTAGCATAATTCATGAGGTGTTTGCAGATGATCAGTATAATTACGGGCGCTTAATTGTCCTTTATGCATTCCGAAAGGTATTAATCTCTTCCCATATCCAACGTTTGTATAATTCAGATGTGGATGTACAGGCTATAGAAATGTACTTATCCAGCTCCATTTCTCGAATTATTGCTATCAAAATGTCTCCCTGGCTTTATAAAAACGGGGGATGGAAAACATTTAACCAGCTGTACGGACATGAGGGGTTTCTCCTTAATTTAATGCGCAGAATCCTGGCTATTTTAATCTTACAAGTACTTTTATGTCAAGTCAGTTGTTTCTAATAGTGCGAACTATCTAATAAAGAAGATTATGCATTACTGTGTGTTCGTTTTTCATTATATTAGATTACATTATTACTATTAATAATATAACAATTTACCTTTTTTTTATTTTTTATTTTTCGCTGTCTGTCTGTCTGCCGGGGACTGTGTGATATATGTTAGCTCTGTCTTACAACAGCAACCTGTTAGACTGAGGTTATAATCTAAACTTTGTTATTGTTAGCCTGTGTTTGTATTGGGAACCCTCTTGTCGCTGACTGTGAATGAAGATGCTAACAGTATCTTTTATGACAGTTTTAGCCAGCCGCGCTGATCAATGGTTGAATGGGAAGAGTGCTGGTTGAATTAGATGACTCACAAAAATAGAGATACAGACTGTATGTACATCTAGAAAATTCCCACTAATTGGTGGTGGAGAAAAATAAAACTACGTATGGCGCTTGATGAAAGCAAAATAACGACTTCAATAATTCCGGGCAGAAAAGATAAGAATTATTATTTGACAAAGTAAGATTCTGAGTGTCAGTTTAACGGAATCTACCTGAGGGGTTTAATTAGATACTTACAGTGATTTCTCTTCCGTTCGAGGACCAATTTTTTTTTTTTGTTTTATTGATCGAGCACAGACAAGGAACATGTTTTGGTTCGTATCTCTTTAAAATGGCAATAATCTATTTGCAAATTTGAAAGTGAAAGAAAATTACTCGATGTGAAAACTAAAATTACTCTGACACGTGAACTTGAGCGGGTGAACATTCGCAATTATTTTAATACGACTAAATCAATGTCAAAGACGTACATTGTTGACATATTGTTAAACTGCCACCCTCTCATTTAGAATTATGTGTAATTTGACGAAAATTTGTATCTTATTTTTTTTCGGGGTGGTTGGGAAGGGAGGAGGTATGTGTCCAGTTGGGGCAACAACAAAAAAACTAGATAATTACATAATTTAATATTTGAGTCCACTAACATATCGCTATAAATTTCATCGCCGAAACGTAGACTAAAACAGACCCGGACTCAGCCTAACTTTGTCTTTTTCTTGATTTCACAGTCTAGACTTGTGTGCAAATTGTCTGAACAGATATTGATCAGTAGGTTCACATTTTTTTTATATCGTTGTAAGTAGAAGTAAGTAATGGCAAAATGTTGTAATAGTCTATGGCGTATTTACCACTAAACGATGATATAGATAGAAAGACAATAAGGGTCTATCATTATAGTATGATGGGGGCTATTTGGGAATATTTATAGCAGTTTTAATAATCACTATGCAGCGCAGAGAGAAAATACATATTGAGTAGTAGGTCCATCATGTTGGCTACAAATGACTAAAAAAAAGAGACGAAAAAGATGTCATCCATGTCAATAACAAAAACAAATGGTAGAAAAAAAAAAGAGAGTTTAATAAGTGATCCTATTTTAAGAGATATTATTGAAAATTTACATAAGCCAGAAACTTTAATCACGAAAATCGCTACCACTTTATATAGAAAACATCCTTATATAACATCTTATATGCGAGCTCGCTTAATAGAATATATTGCCGATGTTTGTATTGTGTATGAGTTTCAAACACTAACATTCCATCAAAGTGTACTTATTTTTGATACATTTATAAGTAAAGAGAAACTACCAACAACCAAAAATACAATACAACTAGTGGGAATCACAATTCTTTGGTTGGCAACAAAGGTAGAGGAAATTTCACCATTAAGAATGAGAAACTTGATGCATTTAAGTAATTCGGACTATTCTTCTAAAGATTTTCTACAGACAGAACGATATATTTTAAAAACTCTTGGTTTTATCGTTACTGTACCAACAATTCTGACTTATTTAAACTTATATGTAGAAGCTTTAGGTCATGCCAATCTTACACACACATCAAAAATAAAAATGTTTTGTCTGGCTGATCTGGTGATCGTACATGTAGAGTCCAGCCGATTTAGCATCCGACTTTTGAGCGCTGGAATATTATACTGTTATGTCTCAAACAAACAGAGTATTTTTTATATAGCTGAGCTGGCATGGGATGATATAAGTGATTGCTATCAATTCATAACACCTTTATATGAGTTCATTAAATCTGGGTTGGGACAGATAGCTCTTCCAAAAGTACCAGATGATTTGATAAATTTGTCTGTTCAGAGACATTCTCCAAACGTTACCGTTCTTAAAGAACTCGGCTTGTTATGGTAGGCGTCGACATATGTGCATGTTTATAAGTATGTGTTAGATATTTAAAGTTTAAAATAACATCATATATATATACTCGATCAGTTGTCGGTATGGACCCTCGCTGGACACATCCTTTTACAGCGTTGATTGCAGGACCTACAGGTTGTGGGAAGACCATGTTTGTGCGCAAGTTCGTGCAACATTTGGCAGATATGGTCATCCAACCACCAGATGAAGTTGTGTACTGTTACGGCGAATGGCAACCAATTTTTGAAACAATGAAGGGTGTTCAATTTATCGAAGAGCTTCCCGACATAGAACAATGGAGAGGGGATAAAACACGTTTGGTGGTTATAGATGATTTAATGAATGAATCTGATGAGCGGGTCACCAGACTGTTTACCAAGGGAAGCCATCACAGGAATCTGAGTGTCATGTTCATTGTACAAAACCTTTTTAGCAAAAATAAGGAACAGAGAACAATCAGTCTCAACTCTCATTATATAGTCATTTTTAAAAACCCAAGAGACGGGTCTCAGATTACAAATCTAGCCAAGCAAATGTATCCTGGGCGTGTTGCTTATGTCCAAGAAAGTTTTAAAGATGCGACCGCCTCTCCTTATGGTTATTTACTGTTTGACCTCAGACAGGAAACACCAGACAACCTAAGATTACGCACCAATATTTTTCCTGAAGATCACCAAGCAGTCTACATACCAAAGTAACGAACATGGTTGAATCAGTGAAAAGCCACGGTGAGATGTTGCATTTCTATCCTCTGCTAAACCAGCAGCGGTAAAGGCCGTGATGAAAACAGCATCTCCTGATCTCATAAGAACTCTATGCGAATGCTGCCATAACGTGTTAAAAGGTAACGTTCGACTCACACCGGCTCAGAAGAGACGGTTACAGCGCCATAAACATAACCTACGGATTCTCGCTCGAAAAAAGACAACTGTGAAAAGGAGAAAACAGATATTACAGAAGGGTGGTTTCATAGGTGCGTTGATTAAACCGGTTCTAGGTATCTTGAGCGGTATCCTGGGCTCGTAACTATGGCCAAGAAAATGATTTTGATCGATCCTCGTCTGCTAGAGTCTGTAAATCATCAACGACAACAAGCGCCGTATACACCACCTGAGTCACTAAAGGACAGCCTAGGAGATCTGGATATACAAATGCAACAAGTTCTGGAAAGAGAGGACATTTTACCACACGACAAAGCCAGACTGTATCAGCAAACGTTGCAACGGTATCTGAAACGTCTCGATCAGTACAGACACAAACCTATAGGTGTAGTGGACATCAAGCAGGCACCCCATCCACCATCTTCTCAACTCTCCGACTCGCTTACAACACCACCAACCAAGGTACTTAAAGATGAAATCGATGAAAAAAGTCCTCAGTCAGCGCCCAACGCGTCTAGGCCGAAAAGAAAGTCGTCACCTATAAAGAATCTGTGGGCACGTACAAACTCAGGAAAAGAAGGAAAAGTAAAATTCCGACACCAAACTGGGAGACATGGCAAAAAGAGTAGATAAGATGCTAAGAAGCCGTTATTACAACCCGCAGCGACCGGGTGCTTACGGTGGTGTGGATGGTTTGCAGCGCAGCACAAAACTAAACTCTGCAAAGATTAAAGAGTGGCTGAGTCACCAGGATACGTATACACTGCACAAACCGATCCGTCGACGTTTTAAGAGACGCCCTATCATCGTCGGTGGTATGAACCATCAATATCAGGCTGATCTGATTGATCTAAGACAACTAAGAAGATACAACGATGGGTACTCGTATCTCGTCACGTGTATCGATGTTTTTTCGAAGTTTGCTTGGTCAGTTCCGATACGGTCAAAAAGTGGAAAAAATCTAGTGGAGGCGGTTAGTAAAATATTTGCCACCAGGAAGCCGATAAACTTTCAAACAGACAAAGGATCCGAATTCGTCAACAAAATCTTCTTAAAATATCTCCGGGACGAAAATGTGCACTTTTTTACTACGGAGAACGAGGATATAAAGGCAGCCGTCGTGGAACGGTTCAACCGCACATTAAAGGAGAAAATGTGGAGATTTTTTACTAAGTCTAACTCTCTGAGATTTATTGAAACTCTGCCGCTGCTGATGCGAAACTACAATTATTCTTATCATAGAAGTATTAAAATGGCACCTGCCCAAGTTAATGTAGAAAATCAACAGCAAGTGTGGAACACGTTGTATAATAAAGTACCTCAGTCTGAGACGAACAAAAGTTATCCGGTGGTTAAAGAGGGTGATAGAGTTAGGATAGCTCAATCCAAAACTAATTTTAAAAAGGGGTATACTCCATCGTGGACAGAAGAACTGTTTACAGTCAGTCGTATAAACAAAACCATACCGGTAACGTATGTGCTTAAAGACGATGCGGGTGAGGAGCTGAAAGGTTCGTTTTACAACGAGGAACTACAAAAAGTCGGCGATAAACAGGTGTATCGAATAGAAAGTATTCTACGAGAACGATTAGGAGTAGGTGGAGCTACAGAGTATTTAGTTAAATGGTTCGGATATAATTCGTCATTCAATAGCTGGGTATCCGCCAAGCACATATCGAGATACAAAGACTGATGTAGAGATGGAAGTAGAAGAAAATATGGAAGATCCGGTACTTCGGCCACTTGAACAAGAGTCAGAAGGAGGGAGAAGCGGAGAGAGAGCATCGCTGTGGCCCTTTTTTGGTAAATTACTTCCACGCCCAGAAATTGTTTTTTTTGTGTCAGATGGTGGTTATATACGTCGTCATCGCTGTGTCCCTGTTCAATCTAACACGCGAACGAACCGATCCACACGACGGAAAGCTCTGGATTGCATTACTGAGCAGCTGTCTTGGGTACATGTTACCTAACCCGAAGGTAGAGACAAAACATTAATACACAGGATGAGTTTTTATGTGACACTGCCGAGCAATGCCTCTATGCATCTATACCAGGACAATAACCCTGGGCACTTTTTCGTGAAATTGCCTCAGACTATCGACGTAGCTTTACAATACGAAGTCGGACTGGCTGAGATTCAAATTCCCAATAGTTACTACAACGTTCTAGAAAATGACGTGTGGATACAGTACTCTCCACAGGCAGAAAGCGGTGACACTATACCACCCGTACTAATAAATTTACCACCCGGTCTATACAATGATCCCGACAAATTTATTGACGAGATTAATCGGGTGATTGTGCAAAAGGAGATCGGTGAAAAGAAACAGTCACCTCAACTACGAATCCATTATAACAAGAATTCGAAGAAGGCCGTCATCAAACTACATGAAAAAGAGGCTAACGTTAAAATTAGTGAGGTCCTGAAAAATATCTTAGGAATGACTTCGAGTCACATGACAGATACTAATCAGGTACAGCAAGGAGAGGATGTGGTAGATCTAGATACTGGTATGAAAAACATATACGTCTACTGCGACTTAGTTGCCTCGAGACCTGTCGGGGATGTAATGGTACCTTTATTGAGAACCGTTCCAGTATTAGATAGGGCATCGGCTTCCGTGTTCCGCATTTATGACAAGCCACACTATGTGCCGCTGAGTCGATTTTCATTCGACACGGTGGAAATCCTTTTAACCAACGATAGGGGACAGTACATTCCATTTACGTCTGGGACCTCTGTGGTGACGTTACACTTTCGGACACGCAAACATTTTGATCTGGAGTAGAGAAAAAAATGGTGAGACACGTTCCACTGCGAAGAAATGCCAAAGCCTATGAAGACTTTTACTGTCAGCAGGCCGGTCACGGGCTTCCCATTTTTATTGGCGGGAGAAGTCAAAGAGGACGTGGTCTTGGAAGTTTCTTTGGTGGATTGGGCAGAGCAGTTCTACCATGGTTAAAAACGGGAGCCAAGGCACTTTTGAGAGAGTTGGTTGGTACGGGTTTACAGGTGGCCCAAGATGCATTAGCCGGTAGGAATATAGGAGAATCCTTTAAAGAACACGCTAAGGAAGCTGGTCAGCGATTGCTACGAGGAGCAGTTGATCATCTGGCAGGCACCCAATCAGGAAGCGGCACGAGAAGAAAGAGACGAAGAGCAGCAGCTCCCCTGGCGAGCCACTCCGCAAAAGGATAAAACTAACATCAGACCGTAAACATTCTCACTCAGCAAAGAAGAGGTCGACAAAGAGGAAGAGGTACTCAGATATTTTTGGATAATGGCGCTCGTTCATCCCAGCTCCTGCGAATGTCTACACTCTGGACTAGATTTATTTAGCGTGCCTCCAACTCAAACAGCTGTTGAGGACGGACAGTTTGTGGAGGTGCACCCACTGGCAGCCTTGGCCCCCGGAGCACCCATAGAATTTGCCATATCTGGAAACAGTGAGGAGTATATAGATCTGTTTAACACATTTTTGCACGTGAGAAGTAAAATCTCTTTAACAAATGGTGACAAACTAACACCTAACACAGATGTGTCTCCTGTAAATTACTATCTACATAGCTTATTCTCGCAAGTAGACGTGTCCCTGAACGATACGTTGATTACCTCCAGTGAGAACACGTACCCTTATAGAGCATATATTGAGGCCACTCTAAACTACGGCGAGGAGGCCAAAAAGGGGCACCTGACAGCCGCTCTGTTTTACAAGGACACGCCAAATTTTTTGGACGATACTCAGGGCGTCTCCAACCAAGGGCTTAAAAATCGTCGTACTCTAGCCAGCAACAGTCAAGAAATGGACATGATGGGGCGACTGCATGCGGACATATTTGCTCAGGATCGTTACCTGTTAAACGGCGTTGATATCAAGGTCAAGTTGACACCATCAAAGGATGTTTTCAATTTGATGGCACACGACCCAGCAGTCGGGTATAAATCAATTATAACATACGCTGCCTTAGTAGTGAGAAAAGCCAAGTTAAATCCAGCCATCTCTCTGGCCCACGAAAAAGCTCTTTTAAAAGCTACTGCAAAATACCCACTTAAACGTGTGATACTTAGAACGTTCACCGTTCCAAAGGATATGCTCTCATACAATCGAGATAACCTTTTTCTCACTCAAACACCCACTCGGATAGTTATTGGACTAGTTACCTCAACGGCCTTTAACGGAGCTTACAAGTCTAATCCATTCAATTTCCAAAATTTTGGCCTGACGTACCTCAACGTTAGCGTTGAGGGTCGTTCCGTAACAGGAAAACCACTCGCTATGGACTATGCTCACAATCAGTACGTCAGGGCCTTCTTTGGGACAAAGTTGGCTATGAGTTTGGTTGGAAAAGATGCCGGGATGAACCTCGAGTATAATGATTTCAAGAACGGTTTTGTTCTGTATGGATTCGATCTCAGCCCTTCGCTTCTCGATGGTGACCAGTTTGAGATGGCGCGATCAGCCCCTCTTTCAATCGATCTTAAATTCTCCACGACCACTACAGAACCCTTACAAGTTATCGTTTACGCCGAAACAGACTCAGTAATAGAGATATCCAAGACCCGACAGGTTATAACGGATTCTTAATCGGGGATGAATACCAACGACATATCCAATCTCTTGCATTCTGATGTTTATGTGAGGCGAGTACATCTAGTCAGAGTCGTAGCTCGCGATCACTTGCCTAAATTTATAGATTCAACACAGACTGCAGCCTTCGTGATCAATACGGATCGCAGCAACAGACCAGGTACCCATTGGGTCGCCCTTTATTATAATGGTGTGGGTCACTTTGAGTATTTTGACTCATTTGGTCTACCTCCTGTATACGACGATATAATTGAATTTATCAAGAGGAATTCGAGCAACCCCCTCCTCTACAACTCTCGCCAGTTGCAACACCTGCTCAGTAACACGTGCGGCCTGTACTCTGTGTATTTTATATTGATTAAAACTAGAGGTGGATCATTGCAAAGGGTCCTAATGCCTTTCACCTCATCTACGAGACAATACGTCAATGATCGGATTGTATATCGACTAATCACACCACGGCTAATTAAGTCACGTGTGCTCAGTTTATATATTTTACAAGTCTGGATATGCTATATAACCCCGGATTAGGTCGGGTCACAGTTCTAATTCCTCTGTATCCATCTATCTATCATCCATATATATATATATATATATATATATATATATATATATACACACATATATATGAGTTTGTGTGCATTCCCCTACAGACAACCAGTATTCGTCGACGCTGAGAAATACAGGATGATGACAGACACCTCTACCACCTCAGCCTCAACAGGTCTCGGTGTACCCAGTAACTGGGTTTACGTTACCAATGGCTATGACATGATCAAACCACTTGCGACGGGGCAGAAAGCTGTGTATGTCACTACATTCAGAGACGCGACTATGGTTCACATTCGCCAGTTTTTTGGAGAGTCAGATTTCAAATTTCCTACCAGAACCGGTGTTACTTTGACTCGTGCAGAGTTCGAGAATCTCGTAGGTTTGCAGGGCGAAATCTTGGCTGACTTTGATCGTCTTCAGATAGCAACACCAACTACAACAGCACGATCCATGACCACCATGACACCTCCAGCTACCTCCTATGAGACTTATGCGAGTAATTATTACAGTGGTCCTGTGTATGATAGCGACAAAAATGATCGAGGCCAGCTTAAAAGAAAATGAATGGACACTTAGTGTCACAGCTTAGGTGTTGATTTCGTGTTTGGTTATATGAAAAAATGTTAGATATCGTGTAATAATTTTTAAATGTTCCACAAACACACATATAATGACAGTCGGTGCTGAGATATACATGAGGAGCTATTTTGAACATCTTCAGTTAGAAACACCATGGCCATTGTCTCCTAGAAATGTGACTAACGCCCTAGTCTCACAGAGCATAACCAACTAAACACGTGTTTATCACCTGAGAGTTTTATCAGCGTGGCTTATCCATTTAACAGTGACTATTACAGCATCTTCTGGCTATGATAGCAACAATCTTGATCGAGGCCAGATTAGAATATATTTGATTGGACATTTAGGGTGTCGCATATCATTCTGGTGTTTGTGTGTGTGCTTATATCATTCTACGTTAGATGTAGTGAACTAATGTTTAGATGTTGTGGTATTAATAAAATATATAAAATCTCCACTGTGGTTGTTATATTTTTGTTCACTTCGTTATATCGTTATTATGTATATATTTGTGCATCTTTTTCAGATGTCAGCCCGAAAGATGGTAACCAAAAAGGTTTGGAAAGCTTTAACGTGTGATATCCGGGTATTTTGCAGCGGGTGTCTGGCCAATAATCCCAGCCAGTTAGCCCACAGTTGTTCACCAGATAATTTTGAGGATTTGGTGAATTATAATATTCACGACGTGATAACACAGACAATCTCGTACGATGAGCTTGTCGAGTTAGCAATAGGTCGGATACGTCGCCGGGTTCTACGGTATAATAGACGCCGGTGTAGACGACATACACCTATGTCTGTCTCCTCCATTTCAGTTCCCACAGCTCCTATAGATATGTCTGTTGATATAACTCCTACAGCTCCTATAACCCCTATTGTCCACTCAACACCACTTTCAAAGGTGATGGACCTCTCAGTGAGGACACTTGTTACTTCCCCGAGTTATAGCATATAGATATTACTAGATTTCCTTAAGGATATGTATACTGTAGTTTTTAGATCCATATATTGGTTTATTACTAACTTATAGACGTTTGCCTATTGTATTGTACTACTTATATTATTCTTCGAGTGGACAATATTTGATGTATATTTTTCATTTGGCATTAATTATATATACATATTTTATAAATTTAGTACACCCTGTTATGTGTTATTGTTTTTTGTTTTGTTTTTGTTGTGTGTGTGTGTGTGTGTGAGAGAGAGAGAGAGAGAGGTGATTCCCTTCACCAGTCTATTTTTATTCCCTATATAGCAGTTCACCGTTACACCAGTCTCCACCAGTTTCCACCAGTCTCCACCACTCTCCACCACCCTATTTTTCTTATATAATCCATATAAAATCGCCATAGGTACGTAGGGAACATTTACATACTACTGATATGACTAGAGACAGAGATTCTCACAGATGGACTGTGGTGAATGTAACATTCAGTGGGAGATATGACTAGAGACAGAGATTCTCACAGATGGACTGTGGTGATGTAACATTCAGTGGGAGATATGACTAGAGACAGAGATTCTCACAGATGGACTGTGGTGAATGTAACATTCAGTGGGAGATCTGGCTAGAGACAGAGATTCTCACAGATGGACTGTGGTGAATGTAACATTCAGTGGGAGATCTGGCTAGAGAGAGAGATTCTCACAGATGGACTGTGGTGAATGTAACATTCTCCAAATGACACACAATCCGATGATGATGCTGTTGAGACATTTTCATTTATTCACAACGATAGTAAGTGAGAGAGAAAGAGACATACAGAGCATATGAGAATAGATGGTGATTTATCAACTTTCACAAAAATCATGAACAAGAAAGAAAAAAAACATACCCGACATTGAAGATAAAAAGAAATAAATTGAGGAAACTCCCAAACGTAACACAAATGAAGAGAGAGATAAAATTGATAACGAGGTTATGTATTGTTACAAGATAACCGCCTCCCTTTGTTCTGCCCTTTCACTGGCGTAGGCGTTACCGGAAGATGGAAGTTTTTTTTTGTTCTTGAAGTAGCCTTGACAAAGTATGTCATGCTGATTTTTGCTAGCACACAGCCTACAATAGAGAAGCCTGCGTGCAGAAAAGCCAATCCCTGAAAAACATCCTCTAACGTGACGTATTCAACTAAGCCAGTTATATACGGCTGACGTAATCTACCCACAAATGAGCCTGCTCGCAAAGCTAAAAACGTCACGCTTGTTGGGGGGGGGGGGGGTGTAGTTCCAGATGTTTCACTTTCTGCGCTTAGCACTGGTTAGCACGTGCTATTGTTTGCTAACTCCTGTGTTATTGTCTATTTTTTCATCGAGCCCTGAACAAGATGAGGAAGAAGAAAAGAAGACAGAATAAACCGTTGACGTCACGCACACTAAAACATGACGCCGCAGAGCCCGTCACTTACTGTTTCATTACAGGCGAGTGAGATCATGACAACGCTGACGTCAAAGGTGGGGACCTCGTTAGAGTAGCGGTTAGCGAGCTCATCTACCAAGGACAAGAGACCAACGGCTTTTAGGTTCATTTTATCTGTACCTGATTTTCTTCAGTTAAAGAAGACGGCACGGGGTAATACTGACCACGCTGCATTAACATTTTCCGATTGTTAAAAAAAAAAGTGACATAGAGCCATTAATATCGAATCGTAGAGGACCTCGGTAGCCTTGATGGTAAAACTATCAGACTTGGGTACTGACGTTCGGACACCCGCTTTCGATTCCAGCTGGAAGCAGTGTTAATTATACTCGTGGTTGGAACCCCCAACCCCTCTCGGGGTCGACCTAGCCGCAGGCAGAAATTGATATTCTGGAAAGATGAAGCGACACTATCCAGAAGTCTCCGAACATTTCTGAATAGGCAGTCGGGCACATATCGGTGAAAACTCGCGTGCTAAGACGCCGATTAAAGTCTCGTACTTTACCTATCCTATCATAAATGTAAATTTGAGAAACTTGACAGTAAATGAAACTATAAGAGAGGAATCAAAGCAAGTATACGTGACAGACTATATCAGGAGAAGATTCTGGGAGTACATCGACATGTGTTCAGAAGTGGTAAAAGAAGGCTCACAGACCTTCATGTTGTTAACAGATGGCAAAAGAAAACAACGAAGACGTAAAAAAAGACTCTAAGAACAATTATAGAAGGCTCAACTATGGGTTTAACAAAGAAACTTGTAGTCTCATTTGCCAGGTTTGGAGAGTTTGGAGTAGACCTTAGATGACGCCAGTGAGGAAATAACTAACACCACATTTCCGCCACGTGGCGTATTGTGTTTCTGTTTTTCTTCTAATGCTAGAGGTATTTCACGTTTTCCATTGGTTGAAATAATGACTTCTCATGTGACAAGCTGCAGACTAATGTAAAGCTCACGTCATTTTCACCCATTCCTTGTCTTCATTAATTTGAACGGATTCGCGATGTCCTAACGGGATCAATGAACATTTAAAACACCGAGTTTGAAAATCGTTTTCCAGTCGATGCAGCTGAGAAAGTGGGTAGCTGACTATCGGTCAGAGAAGGAACAGAAGTAGAGGTCCCACACTCCAAACCTAAACTCATTTTATTGTATGCGTTCCCTTTTCATACAAAAATAGCTGGTATTTCTATGGCTTTTGACAATAAGAAAGGGCTGTCAAAGGTAGGGGTGTCTAAGGAAGGGGTGTCAAAGGTAGGGGTGTCTAAGGAAGGGGTGTCAAAGGTAGCGGTGTCTAAGGTAGGGGTGTCAAAGGTAGGGGTGTCTAAGGTAGGGGTGTCAAAGGTAGCGGTGTCTAAGGTAGGGGTGTCTAAGGTAGGGGTGTCAAAGGTAGGGGTGTCTAAGGTAGGGCTGTCAAAGGTAGGGGTGTCTAAGGTAGGGGTGTCAAAGGTAGGGGTGTCTAAGGTAGGGGTGTCAAAGGTAGGGGTGTCTAAGGTAGGGCTGTCAAAGGTAGGGGTGTCTAAGGTAGGGGTGTCAAAGGTAGGGGTGTCTAAGGTAGGGCTGTCTAAGGTAGGGGTGTCTAAGGTAGGGCTGTCAAAGGTAGGGTGTCTAAGGTAGGGGTGTCAAAGGTAGCGGTGTCTAAGGTAGGGGTGTCTAAGGTAGCGGTGTCTAAGGTAGGGCTGTCAAAGGTAGGGGTGTCTAAGGTAGGGGTGTCAAAGTAGCGGTGTCTAAGGTAGGGGTGTCAAAGGTAGCGGTGTCCTAAGGTAGGGGTGTCAAAGTAGCGGTGTCTAAGGTAGGGTGTCAAAGGTAGCGGTGTCTAAGGTAGTGTCAAAGGTAGGGGTGTCTAAGGTAGGGGTGTCAAAGGTAGGGGTGTCTAAGGTAGGGGTGTCAAAGGTAGGGGTGTCTAAGGTAGGGCTGTCAAAGGTAGGGTGTCTAAGGTAGGGGTGTCAAAGGTAGGGGTGTCTAAGGTAGGGCTGTCTAAGGTAGGGGTGTCTAAGGTAGGGCTGTCAAAGGTAGGGGTGTCTAAGGTAGGCTGTCAAAGGTAGGGGTGTCTAAGGTAGGGCTGTCAAAGGTAGGGGTGTCTAAGGTAGGGCTGTCAAAGGTAGGGGTGTCTAAGGTAGGGGTGTCAAAGGTAGGGGTGTCTAAGGTAGGGCTGTCAAAGGTAGGGGTGTCTAAGGTAGGGTGTCAAAGGTAGGGGTGTCTAAGGTAGGGCTGTCTAAGGTAGGGGTGTCTAAGGTAGGGCTGTCAAAGGTAGGGTGTCTAAGGTAGGGGTGTCAAAGGTAGCGGTGTCTAAGGTAGGGGTGTCTAAGGTAGCGGTGTCTAAGGTAGGGCTGTCAAAGGTAGGGGTGTCTAAGGTAGGGGTGTCAAAGTAGCGGTGTCTAAGGTAGGGTGTCAAAGGTAGCGGTGTCTAAGGTAGGGGTGTCAAAGTAGCGGTGTCTAAGGTAGGGTGTCAAAGGTAGCGGTGTCTAAGGTAGGGTGTCAAAGGTAGCGGTGTCTAAGGTAGGGGTGTCAAAGGTAGGGGTGTCTAAGTAGGGGTGTCAAAGGTAGGGGTGTCTAAGGTAGGGTGTCTAAGGTAGGGGTGTCTAAGGTAGGGGTGTCTAAGTAGGGGTGTCTAAGGTAGGGTGTCTAAGGTAGGGGTGTCTAAGGTAGGGGTGTCTAAGGTAGGGTGTCTAAGGTAGGGGTGTCTAAGGTAGGGGTGTCTAAGGTAGGGGTGTCTAAGGTAGGGGTGTCTAAGGTAGGGGTGTCTAAGGTAGGGTGTCTAAGGTAGGGGTGTCTAAGGTAGGGGTGTCTAAGGTAGGGGTGTCTAAGGTAGGGGTGTCTAAGGTAGGGGTGTCTAAGTAGGGGTGTCTAAGGTAGGGTGTCTAAGGTAGGGGTGTCAAAGGTAGCGGTGTCTAAGGAAGGGGTGTCTAAGGTAGCGGTGTCTAAGGTAGGGCTGTCAAAGGTAGGGATGTCTAAGGTAGCGGTGTCTAAGGAAGGGGTGTCTAAGGTAGGGATGTCTAAGGTAGCGGTGTCTAAGGAAGGGTGTCTAAGGTAGGGATGTCTAAGGTAGCGGTGTCTAAGGAAGGGGTGTCTAAGGTAGGGATGTCTAAGGTAGCGGTGTCTAAGGAAGGGGTGTCTAAGGTAGCGGTGTCTAGGTAGGGTGTCTAAGGTAGCGGTGTCTAAGGTAGGGGTGTCAAAGGTAGCGGTGTCTAAGGTAGGGGTGTCTAAGGTAGCGGTGTCTAAGGTAGGGGTGTCTAAGGTAGCGTGTCTAAGGTAGGGGTGTCTAAGGTAGCGGTGTCTAAGGTAGGGGTGTCTAAGGTAGCGGTGTCTAAGGTAGGGGTGTCTAAGGTAGCGGTGTCTAAGGTAGGGGTGTCTAAGGTAGCGGTGTCTAAGTAGGGGTGTCTAAGGTAGCGGTGTCTAAGGTAGGGGTGTCTAAGGTAGCGGTGTCTAAGGTAGGGTGTCTAAGGTAGCGGTGTCTAAGGTAGGGTGTCTAAGGTAGCGGTGTCTAAGGTAGCGGTGTCTAAGGTAGCGGTGTCTAAGGTAGCGGTGTCTAAGGTAGGGGTGTCTGAGGTAGGGGTGTCTAAGGTAGGGGTGTCTAAGGTAGGGGTGTCTAAGTAGCGGTGTCTAGGTAGCGGTGTCTAAGGTAGGGGTGTCTAAGGTAGGGGTGTCTAAGGTAGGGGTGTCTAAGGTAGCGGTGTCTAAGGTAGGATGTCTAAGGTAGGGTGTCTAAGGTAGGGGTGTCTAAGGTAGCGGTGTCTAAGGTAGGGTGTCTAAGGTAGGGGTGTCTAAGGTAGGGGTGTCTAAGGTAGCGGTGTCTAAGGTAGCGGTGTCTAAGGTAGCGGTGTCTAAGGTAGCGGTGTCTAAGGTAGCGGTGTCTAAGGTAGCGGTGTCTAAGGTAGCGGTGTCTAAGGTAGCGGTGTCTAAGGTAGCGGTGTCTAAGGTAGCGGTGTCTAAGGTAGGGCTGTCTAAGGTAGCGGTGTCTAAGGTAGCGTGTCTAAGGTAGCGGTGTCTAAGGTAGCGTGTCTAAGGTAGCGGTGTCTAAGGTAGCGGTGTCTAAGGTAGCGGTGTCTAAGGTAGCGGTGTCTAAGGTAGCGGTGTCTAAGGTAGCGGTGTCTAAGGTAGCGGTGTCTAAGGTAGCGGTGTCTAAGGTATCGGTGTCTAAGGTAGGGTGTCTAAGGTAGCGGTGTCTAAGGTAGCGGTGTCTAAGGTAGGGGTGTCTAAGGTAGCGGTGTCTAAGGTAGCCTTGTCTAAGGTAGCGGTGTCTAAGGTAGGGCTGTCTAAGGTAGCGGTGTCTAAGGTAGCGGTGTCTAAGGTAGGGGTGTCTAAGGTAGGGGTGTCTAAGTAGGGGTGTCTAAGGTAGGGGTGTCTAAGGTAGCGGTGTCTAAGGTAGGGTGTCTAAGGTAGGGGTGTCTAAGGTAGGGCTGTCTAAGGTAGCGGTGTCTAAGGTAGCGGTGTCTAAGGTAGGGGTGTCTAAGGTAGGGTGTCTAAGGTAGGGTGTCTAAGGTAGGGTGTCCTAAGGTAGCGGTGTCTAAGGTAGCGGTGTCTAAGGTAGCGGTGTCTAAGGTAGGGGTGTCTAAGGTAGGGTGTCTAAGGTAGGGGTGTCTAAGGTAGCGGTGTCTAAGATAGGGGTGTCTAAGGTAGGGGTGTCTAAGGTAGGGGTGTCTAAGGTAGGGTGTCTAAGGTAGGGGTGTCTAAGGTAGGGATGTCTAATGTAGCGGTGTCTAAGGTAGCGGTGTCTAAGGTAGGGGTGTCTAAGGTAGGGGTGTCTAAGGTAGGGGTGTCTAAGGTAGGGGTGTCTAAGTAGGGGTGTCTAAGGTAGGGTGTCTAAGGTAGGGGTGTCTAAGGTAGGGGTGTCTAAGGTAGGGTGTCTAAGGTAGGGGTGTCTAAGGTAGGGGTGTCTAAGGTAGGGGTGTCTAAGGTAGGGGTGTCTAAGGTAGGGGTGTCTAAGGTAGGGGTGTCTAAGGTAGCGGTGTCTAAGGTAGGGGTGTCTAAGGTAGCGGTGTCTAAGGTAGGGGTGTCTAAGGTAGGGGTGTCTAAGGTAGGGCTGTCTAAGGTAGCGGTGTCTAAGGTAGCGGTGTCTAAGGTAGGGTGTCTAAGGTAGGGGTGTCTAAGGTAGGGTGTCTAAGGTAGGGGTGTCTAAGGTAGCGGTTCTAAGGTAGCGGTGTCTAAGGTAGCGGTGTCTAAGGTAGGGGTGTCTAAGGTAGGGGTGTCTAAGGTAGGGGTGTCTAAGGTAGCGGTGTCTAAGGTAGGGGTGTCTAAGGTAGGGGTGTCTAAGTAGGGGTGTCTAAGGTAGGGGTGTCTAAGGTAGGGGTGTCTAAGGTAGGGATGTCTAAGGTAGCGGTGTCTAAGGTAGCGGTGTCTAGGTAGGGGTGTCTAAGGTAGGGGTGTCTAAGGTAGGGGTGTCTAAGGTAGGGGTGTCTAAGGTAGGGTGTCTAAGGTAGGGGTGTCTAAGGTAGGGGTGTCTAAGTTAGGGGTGTCTAAGGTAGGGGTGTCTAAGGTAGGGTGTCAAGGTAGGGGTGTCTAAGGTAGGGGTGTCTAAGGTAGGGTGTCTAAGGTAGGGGTGTCTAAGGTAGGGGTGTCTAAGGTAGCGGTGTCTAAGGTAGGGGTGTCTAAGGTAGGGGTGTCTAAGGTAGGGGTGTCTAAGGTAGCGGTGTCTAAGGTAGGGGTGTCTAAGGTAGCGGTGTCTAAGGTAGGGGTGTCTAAGGTAGGGGTGTCTAAGGTAGGGGTGTCTAAGGTAGCGGTGTCTAAGGTAGCGGTGTCTAAGGTAGGGTGTCTAAGGTAGGGGTGTCTAAGGTAGGGTGTCTAAGGTAGCGGTGTCTAAGGTAGGGGTTGTCTAAGGTAGGGGTGTCTAAGGTAGCGGTGTCTAAGGTAGGGTGTCTAAGGTAGCGGTGTCTAAGGTAGGGGTGTCTAAGGTAGGGGTGTCTAAGGTAGGGGTGTCTAAGGTAGCGGTGTCTAAGGTAGGGGTGTCTAAGGTAGGGTGTCTAAGGTAGGGGTGTCTAAGGTAGGGGTGTCTAAGGTAGCGGTGTCTAAGGTAGGGGTGTCTAAGGTAGGGGTGTCTAAGGTAGCGGTGTCTAAGGTAGGGTGTCTAAGGTAGCGGTGTCTAAGGTAGGGGTGTCTAAGTAGGGGTGTCTAAGGTAGCGGTGTCTAAGTAGGGGTGTCTAAGGTAGGGGTGTCTAAGGTAGCGGTGTCTAAGGTAGCGGTGTCTAAGGTAGGGTGTCTAAGGTAGGGGTGTCTAAGGTAGCGGTTTCTAAGGTAGGGGTGTCTAAGGTAGCGGTGTCTAAGGAAGGGGTGTCTAAGGTATGGGTGTCTAAGGTAGGGGTCTAAGGTAGGGGTGTCTAAGGTAGCGGTGTCTAAGGAAGGGGTGTCTAAGGTAGGGGTGTCTAAGGTAGCGGTGTCTAAGGAAGGGGTGTCTAAGGTAGCGGTGTCTAAGGTAGCGGTGTCTAAGGTAGGGGTGTCTAAGGTAGGGGTGTCTAAGGTAGGGTGTCTAAGGTAGGGGTGTCTAGGTAGCGGTGTCTAAGGAGGGGTGTCTAAGGTAGCGGTGTCTAAGGTAGGGGTGTCTAAGGTAGCGGTGTCTAAGGTAGGGGTGTCTAAGGTAGGGTGTCTAAGGTAGGGGTGTCTAAGGTAGGGGTGTCTAAGGTAGGGGTGTCTAAGGTAGGGGTGTCTAAGGTAGCGGTGTCTAAGGTAGGGGTGTCTAAGGTAGCGGTGTCTAAGGTAGCGGTGTCTAAGGTAGGGGTGTCTAAGGTAGCGGTGTCTAAGGTAGCGGTGTCTAAGGTAGCGGTGTCTAAGGTAGCGTGTCTAAGGTAGCGGTGTCTAAGGTAGGGTGTCTAAGGTAGCGGTGTCTAAGGTAGCGGTGTCTAAGGTAGGGGTGTCTAAGGTAGGGATGTCTAAGGTAGCGGTGTCTAAGGTAGGGGTGTCTAAGGTAGGGGTGTCTAAGGTAGCGGTGTCTAAGGTAGCGGTGTCTAAGGTAGGGGTGTCTAAGGTAGGGGTGTCTAAGGTAGGGATGTCTAAGTAGGGGTGTCTAAGGTAGGGGTGTCTAAGGTAGGGATGTCTAAGGTAGGGGTGTCTAAGGTAGGGATGTCTAAGGTAGCGGTGTCTAAGGTAGGGGTGTCTAAGGTAGGGATGTCTAAGGTAGGGATGTCTAAGGTAGGGGTGTCTAAGGTAGGGATGTCTAAGGTAGCGGTGTCTAAGGTAGGGTGTCTAAGTAGGGTGTCTAAGGTAGGGGTGTCTAAGGTAGGGTGTCTAAGTTAGGGGTGTCTAAGGTAGGGGTGTCTAAGGTAGGGGTGTCTAAGGTAGGGGTGTCTAAGGTAGGGGTGTCTAAGGTAGCGGTGTCTAAGGTAGGGGTGTCTAAGGTAGCGGTGTCTAAGGTAGGGTGTCTAAGGTAGGGGTGTCTAAGGTAGGGGTGTCTAAGGTAGGGGTGTCTAAGGTAGGGGTGTCTAAGGTAGGGGTGTCTAAGGTAGGGGTGTCTAAGGTAGGGGTGTCTAAGGTAGGGGTGTCTAAGGTAGCGGTGTCTAAGGTAGCGGTGTCTAAGGTAGGGGTGTCTAAGGTAGCGGTGTCTAAGGTAGGGGTGTCTAAGGTAGCGGTGTCTAAGGTAGGGGTGTCTAAGTAGGGGTGTCTAAGGTAGGGCTGTCTAAGGTAGCGGTGTCTAAGGTAGCGGTGTCTAAGGTAGGGGTGTCTAAGGTAGGGGTGTCTAAGGTAGGGTGTCTAAGGTAGGGGTGTCTAAGGTAGCGGTGTCTAAGGTAGCGGTGTCTAAGGTAGCGGTGTCTAAGGTAGGGGTGTCTAAGGTAGGGGTGTCTAAGGTAGGGGTGTCTAAGGTAGCGGTGTCTAAGGTAGGGGTGTCTAAGGTAGGGGTGTCTAAGGTAGGGTGTCTAAGGTAGGGGTGTCTAAGGTAGGGGTGTCTAAGGTAGGGATGTCTAAGGTAGCGGTGTCTAAGGTAGCGGTGTCTAAGGTAGGGGTGTCTAAGGTAGGGTGTCTAAGGTAGGGTGTCTAAGGTAGGGGTGTCTAAGGTAGGGGTGTCTAAGGTAGGGGTGTCTAAGGTAGGGGTGTCTAAGTTAGGGGTGTCTAAGGTAGGGGTGTCTAAGGTAGGGGTGTCAAAGGTAGGGGTGTCTAAGTAGGGTGTCTAAGGTAGGGGTGTCTAAGGTAGGGGTGTCTAAGGTAGGGGTGTCTAAGGTAGCGGTGTCTAAGGTAGGGGTGTCTAAGGTAGGGGTGTCTAAGGTAGGGGTGTCTAAGGTAGCGGTGTCTAAGGTAGGGGTGTCTAAGGTAGCGGTGTCTAAGGTAGGGTGTCTAAGGTAGGGGTGTCTAAGGTAGGGGTGTCTAAGGTAGCGTGTCTAGGTAGCGGTGTCTAAGGTAGGGGTGTCTAAGGTAGGGGTGTCTAAGGTAGGGGTGTCTAAGGTAGCGGTGTCTAAGGTAGGGGTGTCTAAGGTAGGGTGTCTAAGGTAGCGGTGTCTAAGGTAGGGGTGTCTAAGTTCGGTGTCTAAGTAGGGGTGTCTAAGGTAGGGGTGTCTAAGGTAGGTGTCTAAGGTAGCGGTGTCTAAGTAGGGTGTCTAAGGTAGGGGTGTCTAAGGTAGGGGTGTCTAAGGTAGGGGTGTCTAAGGTAGCGGTGTCTAAGGTAGGGGTTCTAAGGTAGGGGTGTCTAAGGTAGCGGTGTCTAAGGTAGGGGTGTCTAAGGTAGCGGTGTCTAAGGTAGGGTGTCTAAGGTAGGGGTGTCTAAGGTAGCGGTGTCTAAGGTAGGGGTGTCTAAGGTAGGGGTGTCTAAGGTAGCGGTGTCTAAGGTAGCGGTGTCTAAGGTAGGGGTGTCTAAGGTAGGGGTGTCTAAGGTAGCGGTGTCTAAGGTAGGGGTGTCTAAGGTAGCGGTGTCTAAGGAAGGGGTGTCTAAGGTATGGTGTCTAAGGTAGGGTGTCTAAGGTAGGGGTGTCTAAGGTAGCGGTGTCTAAGAAGGGGTGTCTAAGGTAGGGGTGTCTAAGGTAGCGGTGTCTAAGGAAGGGGTGTCTAAGGTAGCGGTGTCTAGGTAGCGGTGTCTAAGGTAGGGGTGTCTAAGGTAGGGGTGTCTAAGGTAGGGGTGTCTAAGG
This sequence comes from Megaustenia siamemsis, assembly GCA_032433765.1. Lineage (NCBI taxonomy): Eukaryota > Metazoa > Mollusca > Gastropoda > Stylommatophora > Ariophantidae > Megaustenia > Megaustenia siamemsis. The sequence continues at coordinate 29,101,273 of JAVIAB010000091.1, forward strand.
TAGGGGTGTCTAAGGTAGCGGTGTCTAAGGAAGGGGTGTCTAAGGTAGCGGTGTCTAAGGTAGGGGTGTCTAAGGTAGCGGTGTCTAAGGTAGGGTGTCTAAGGTAGGGGTGTCTAAGGTAGGGTGTCTAAGTAGGGGTGTCTAAGGTAGGGGTGTCTAAGGTAGGGTGTCTAAGGTAGCGGTGTCTAAGGTAGGGGTGTCTAAGGTAGCGGTGTCTAAGGTAGCGGTGTCTAAGGTAGGGGTGTCTAAGGTAGCGGTGTCTAAGGTAGCGGTGTCTAAGGTAGCGGTGTCTAAGGTAGCGGTGTCTAAGGTAGCGGTGTCTAAGGTAGGGTGTCTAAGGTAGCGGTGTCTAGGTAGCGGTGTCTAAGGTAGGGGTGTCTAAGGTAGGGATGTCTAAGGTAGCGGTGTCTAAGGTAGGGGTGTCTAAGGTAGGGGTGTCTAAGGTAGCGGTGTCTAAGGTAGCGGTGTCTAAGGTAGGGGTGTCTAAGGTAGGGGTTTCTAAGGTAGGGATGTCTAAGGTAGGGGTGTCTAAGGTAGGGGTGTCTAAGGTAGGGATGTCTAAGGTAGGGTGTCTAAGGTAGGGATGTCTAAGGTAGCGGTGTCTAAGGTAGGGGTGTCTAAGGTAGGGATGTCTAAGGTAGGGATGTCTAAGGTAGGAGTGTCTAAGGTAGGGATGTCTAAGGTAGCGGTGTCTAAGGTAGGGGTGTCTAAGTTAGGGGTGTCTAAGGTAGGGGTGTCTAAGTAGGGGTGTCTAAGGTAGGGGTGTCTAAGGTAGGGGTGTCTAAGGTAGGGGTGTCTAAGGTGGGGTGTCTAAGGTAGGGGTGTCTAAGGTAGCGGTGTCTAAGGTAGGGGTGTCTAAGGTAGCGGTGTCTAAGGTAGGGGTGTCTAAGGTAGGGGTGTCTAAGGTAGGGTGTCTAAGGTAGGGGTGTCTAAGGTAGGGGTGTCTAAGGTAGGGTGTCTAAGGTAGGGGTGTCTAAGGTAGCGTGTCTAAGGTAGCGGTGTCTAAGGTAGGGGTGTCTAGGTAGCGGTGTCTAAGGTAGCGGTGTCTAAGTAGCGGTGTCTAAGGTAGGGGTGTCTAAGGTAGGGGTGTCTAAGGTAGCGGTGTCTAAGGTAGCGGTGTCTAAGGTAGCGGTGTCTAAGGTAGGGGTGTCTAAGGTAGGGTGTCTAAGGTAGGGGTGTCTAAGGTAGGGGTGTCTAAGGTAGGGTGTCTAAGGTAGCGGTGTCTAAGGTAGCGGTGTCTAAGGTAGCGGTGTCTAAGGTAGCGGTGTCTAAGGTAGCGGTGTCTAAGGTAGCGGTGTCTAAGGTAGCGGTGTCTAAGGTAGCGGTGTCTAAGGTAGCGGTGTCTAAGGTAGCGGTGTCTAAGGTAGCGGTGTCTAAGGTAGCGGTGTCTAAGGTAGCGGTGTCTAAGGTAGGCGGTGTCTAAGGTAGCGGTGTCTAAGGTAGCGGTGTCTAAGGTAGCGGTGTCTAAGGTAGGGGTGTCTAAGGTAGCGGTGTCTAAGGTAGCGGTGTCTAAGGTAGCGGTGTCTAAGGTAGCGGTGTCTAAGTAGGGTGTCTAAGGTAGGGGTGTCTAAGGTAGCGGTGTCTAAGGTAGGGGTGTCTAAGGTAGGGGTGTCTAAGGTAGCGGTGTCTAAGGTAGCGGTGTCTAAGGTAGCGGTGTCTAAGGTAGGGGTGTCTAAGGTAGCGGTGTCTAAGGTAGGGGTGTCTAAGGTAGCGGTGTCTAAGGTAGGGGTGTCTAAGGTAGGGGTGTCTAAGGTAGCGGTGTCTAAGGTAGGGGTGTCTAAGGTAGGGGTGTCTAAGGTAGCGGTGTCTAAGGTAGGGGTGTCTAAGGTAGCGTGTCTAAGGTAGGGGTGTCTAAGGTAGGGTGTCTAAGGTAGCGGTGTCTAAGGTAGCGTGTCTAAGGTAGCGGTGTCTAAGGTAGCGGTGTCTAAGGTAGCGGTGTCTAAGGTAGGGGTGTCTAAGGTAGGGGTGTCTAAGGTAGCGGTGTCTAAGGTAGCGGTTCTAAGGTAGCGGTGTCTAAGGTAGCGGTGTCTAAGGTAGCGGTGTCTAAGGTAGCGGTGTCTAAGGTAGCGGTGTCTAAGGTAGCGGTGTCTAAGGTAGGGGTGTCTAAGGTAGGGGTGTCTAAGGTAGCGGTGTCTAAGGTAGGGGTGTCTAAGTAGGGGTGTCTAAGGTAGCGGTGTCTAAGGTAGGGGTGTCTAAGGTAGCGGTGTCTAAGGTAGGGGTGTCTAAGGTAGCGGTGTCTAAGGTAGGGTGTCTAAGGTAGGGGTGTCTAAGGTAGCGGTGTCTAAGGTAGCGGTGTCTAAGGTAGGGGTGTCTAAGGTAGCGGTGTCTAAGGTAGGGGTGTCTAAGGTAGCGGTGTCTAAGGTAGCGGTGTCTAAGGTAGCGGTGTCTAAGGTAGCGGTGTCTAAGTAGCGGTGTCTAAGGTAGCGGTGTCTAAGGTAGGGGTGTCTAAGGTAGGGGTGTCTAAGGTAGCGTGTCTAAGGTAGGGGTGTCTAAGGTAGCGGTGTCTAAGGTAGGGTTGTCTAAGGTAGGGGTGTCTAAGGTAGCGGTGTCTAAGGTAGGGGTGTCTAGGTAGCGGTGTCTAAGGTAGGGGTGTCTAAGTAGGGGTGTCTAAGGTAGCGGTGTCTAAGGTAGCGGTGTCTAAGGTAGCGGTGTCTAAGGTAGGGTGTCTAAGGTAGCGGTGTCTAAGGTAGCGGTGTCTAAGGTAGCGGTGTCTAAGGTAGCGGTGTCTAAGGTAGCGGTGTCTAAGGTAGCGGTGTCTAAGGTAGGGGTGTCTAAGGTAGCGGTGTCTAAGGTAGCGGTGTCTAAGTAGCGGTGTCTAAGGTAGCGGTGTCTAAGGTAGCGGTGTCTAAGGTAGGGGTGTCTAAGGTAGCGGTGTCTAAGGTAGCGGTGTCTAAGGTAGCGGTGTCTAAGGTAGCGGTGTCTAAGGTAGCGGTGTCTAAGGTAGGGTGTCTAAGGTAGCGGTGTCTAAGTAGCGGTGTCTAAGGTAGCGGTGTCTAAGGTAGCGGTGTCTAAGGTAGCGGTGTCTAAGGTAGCGGTGTCTAAGGTAGCGGTGTCTAAGGTAGGGGTGTCTAAGTAGCGGTGTCTAAGGTAGCGGTGTCTAAGGTAGGGTGTCTAAGGTAGCGGTGTCTAAGGTAGCGGTGTCTAGGTAGCGGTGTCTAAGGTAGGGGTGTCTAAGGTAGCGTGTCTAAGTAGCGTGTCTAAGGTAGCGGTGTCTAAGGTAGCGGTGTCTAAGGTAGGGGTGTCTAAGGTAGCGGTGTCTAAGGTAGCGGTGTCTAAGGTAGCGGTGTCTAAGGTAGGGGTGTCTAAGGTAGCGGTGTCTAAGGTAGCGGTGTCTAAGTAGCGGTGTCTAAGGTAGCGGTGTCTAAGGTAGGGTGTCTAAGGTAGCGGTGTCTAAGGTAGCGGTGTCTAAGGTAGGGGTGTCAAGGTAGCGGTGTCTAAGGTAGCGGTGTCTAAGGTAGGGGTGTCTAAGGTAGGGGTGTCTAAGGTAGCGGTGTCTAAGGTAGCGGTGTCTAAGGTAGGGTGTCTAAGTAGCGGTGTCTAAGGTAGCGGTGTCTAAGGTAGCGGTGTCTAAGGTAGCGGTGTCTAAGGTAGCGGTGTCTAAGGTAGCGGTGTCTAAGGTAGCGGTGTCTAAGGTAGCGGTGTCTAAGGTAGGGGTGTCTAAGGTAGCGGTGTCTAAGGTAGCGGTGTCTAAGGTAGGGGTGTCTAAGGTAGCGGTGTCTAAGGTAGCGGTGTCTAAGGTAGCGGTGTCTAAGGTAGCGGTGTCTAAGGTAGCGGTGTCTAAGGTAGGGGTGTCTAAGGTAGCGGTGTCTAAGGTAGCGGTGTCTAAGGTAGGGGTGTCTAAGGTAGCGGTGTCTAAGGTAGCGGTGTCTAAGGTAGCGGTGTCTAAGGTAGCGGTGTCTAAGGTAGCGGTGTCTAAGGTAGCGGTGTCTAAGGTAGCGGTGTCTAAGGTAGCGGTGTCTAAGGTAGCGGTGTCTAAGGTAGCGGTGTCTAAGGTAGGGGTGTCTAAGGTAGGGGTGTCTAAGGTAGCGGTGTCTAAGGTAGCGGTGTCTAAGGTAGCGGTGTCTAAGGTAGCGGTGTCTAAGGTAGGGGTGTCTGAGGTAGGGGTGTCTAAGGTAGGGTGTCTAAGGTAGGGTGTCTAAGGTAGGGGTGTCTAAGGTAGGGGTGTCTAAGGTAGGGGTGTCTAAGTTAGGGGTGTCTAAGGTAGGGGTGTCTAAGGTAGGGGTGTCTAAGGTAGGGGTGTCTAAGGTAGGGGTGTCTAAGGTAGGGGTGTCTAAGGTAGCGGTGTCTAAGGTAGCGGTGTCTAAGGTAGCGGTGTCTAAGGTAGCGGTGTCTAAGGTAGCGGTGTCTAAGGTAGCGGTGTCTAAGGTAGCGGTGTCTAAGGTAGCGGTGTCTAAGGTAGCGGTGTCTAAGGTAGGGGTGTCTAAGGTAGCGGTGTCTAAGGTAGCGGTGTCTAAGGTAGCGGTGTCTAAGTTAGGGGTGTCTAAGGTAGCGGTGTCTAAGGTAGCGGTGTCTAAGGTAGCGGTGTCTAAGGTAGCGGTGTCTAAGGTAGGGGTGTCTAAGGTAGGGGTGTCTAAGGTAGCGGTGTCTAAGGTAGGGGTGTCTAAGGTAGGGGTGTCTAAGGTAGCGGTGTCTAAGGTAGCGGTGTCTAAGGTAGCGGTGTCTAAGGTAGGGGTGTCTAAGGTAGCGGTGTCTAAGGTAGGGTGTCTAAGGTAGCGGTGTCTAAGGTAGGGGTGTCTAAGGTAGGGGTGTCTAAGGTAGCGGTGTCTAAGGTAGGGGTGTCTAAGGTAGGGGTGTCTAAGGTAGCGGTGTCTAAGGTAGGGTGTCTAAGGTAGCGGTGTCTAAGGTAGGGGTGTCTAAGGTAGGGTGTCTAAGGTAGCGGTGTCTAAGGTAGCGGTGTCTAAGGTAGCGGTGTCTAAGGTAGCGGTGTCTAAGGTAGCGGTGTCTAAGGTAGGGGTGTCTAAGGTAGGGGTGTCTAAGGTAGCGGTGTCTAAGGTAGCGGTGTCTAAGGTAGCGGTGTCTAAGGTAGCGGTGTCTAAGGTAGCGGTGTCTAAGGTAGCGGTGTCTAAGGTAGCGGTGTCTAAGGTAGCGGTGTCTAAGGTAGGGGTGTCTAAGGTAGGGGTGTCTAAGGTAGGGTGTCTAAGGTAGGGGTCTAAGGTAGGGGTGTCTAAGGTAGGGGTGTCTAAGGTAGCGGTGTCTAAGGTAGGGGTGTCTAAGGTAGCGGTGTCTAAGGTAGGGGTGTCTAAGGTAGCGGTGTCTAAGGTAGGGGTGTCTAAGGTAGGGGTGTCTAAGGTAGCGGTGTCTAAGGTAGCGGTGTCTAAGGTAGGGGTGTCTAAGGTAGCGGTGTCTAAGGTAGGGGTGTCTAAGGTAGCGGTGTCTAAGGTAGCGGTGTCTAAGGTAGCGGTGTCTAAGGTAGCGGTGTCTAAGGTAGCGGTGTCTAAGGTAGCGGTGTCTAAGGTAGGGGTGTCTAAGGTAGGGGTGTCTAAGGTAGCGGTGTCTAAGGTAGGGGTGTCTAAGGTAGCGGTGTCTAAGGTAGGGGTGTCTAAGGTAGGGGTGTCTAAGGTAGCGGTGTCTAAGGTAGGGGTGTCTAAGGTAGCGGTGTCTAAGGTAGGGGTGTCTAAGGTAGGGGTGTCTAAGGTAGCGGTGTCTAAGGTAGCGGTGTCTAAGGTAGCGGTGTCTAAGGTAGGGGTGTCTAAGGTAGCGGTGTCTAAGGTAGCGGTGTCTAAGGTAGCGGTGTCTAAGGTAGCGGTGTCTAAGGTAGCGGTGTCTAAGGTAGCGGTGTCTAAGGTAGGGGTGTCTAAGGTAGCGGTGTCTAAGGTAGCGGTGTCTAAGGTAGCGGTGTCTAAGGTAGCGGTGTCTAAGGTAGCGGTGTCTAAGGTAGGGGTGTCTAAGGTAGCGGTGTCTAAGGTAGCGGTGTCTAAGGTAGCGGTGTCTAAGGTAGCGGTGTCTAAGGTAGCGGTGTCTAAGGTAGGGTGTCTAAGGTAGCGGTGTCTAAGGTAGCGGTGTCTAAGGTAGCGGTGTCTAAGGTAGCGGTGTCTAAGGTAGCGGTGTCTAAGGTAGCGGTGTCTAAGGTAGCGGTGTCTAAGGTAGGGGTGTCTAAGGTAGCGGTGTCTAAGGTAGCGGTGTCTAAGGTAGGGGTGTCTAAGGTAGCGGTGTCTAAGGTAGCGGTGTCTAAGGTAGCGGTGTCTAAGGTAGGGTGTCTAAGGTAGCGGTGTCTAAGGTAGCGGTGTCTAAGGTAGCGGTGTCTAAGGTAGCGGTGTCTAAGGTAGGGGTGTCTAAGGTAGCGGTGTCTAAGGTAGCGGTGTCTAAGGTAGCGGTGTCTAAGGTAGGGGTGTCTAAGGTAGCGGTGTCTAAGGTAGCGTGTCTAAGGTAGCGGTGTCTAAGGTAGCGGTGTCTAAGGTAGGGGTGTCTAAGGTAGCGGTGTCTAAGGTAGCGGTGTCTAAGGTAGGGGTGTCAAAGGTAGCGGTGTCTAAGGTAGCGGTGTCTAAGGTAGGGGTGTCTAAGGTAGGGGTGTCTAAGGTAGCGGTGTCTAAGGTAGCGGTGTCTAAGGTAGGGGTGTCTAAGGTAGCGGTGTCTAAGGTAGCGGTGTCTAAGGTAGCGGTGTCTAAGGTAGCGGTGTCTAAGGTAGCGGTGTCTAAGGTAGCGGTGTCTAAGGTAGCGGTGTCTAAGGTAGCGGTGTCTAAGGTAGGGGTGTCTAAGGTAGCGGTGTCTAAGGTAGCGGTGTCTAAGGTAGGGGTGTCTAAGGTAGCGGTGTCTAAGGTAGCGGTGTCTAAGGTAGCGGTGTCTAAGGTAGCGGTGTCTAAGGTAGCGGTGTCTAAGGTAGGGGTGTCTAAGGTAGCGGTGTCTAAGGTAGCGGTGTCTAAGGTAGGGTGTCTAAGGTAGCGGTGTCTAAGGTAGCGGTGTCTAAGGTAGCGGTGTCTAAGGTAGCGGTGTCTAAGGTAGCGGTGTCTAAGGTAGCGGTGTCTAAGGTAGCGGTGTCTAAGGTAGCGGTGTCTAAGGTAGCGGTGTCTAAGGTAGCGGTGTCTAAGGTAGGGGTGTCTAAGGTAGGGGTGTCTAAGGTAGCGGTGTCTAAGGTAGCGGTGTCTAAGGTAGCGGTGTCTAAGGTAGCGGTGTCTAAGGTAGGGGTGTCTGAGGTAGGGGTGTCTAAGGTAGGGGTGTCTAAGGTAGGGGTGTCTAAGGTAGGGGTGTCTAAGGTAGGGGTGTCTAAGGTAGGGGTGTCTAAGTTAGGGGTGTCTAAGGTAGGGGTGTCTAAGGTAGGGGTGTCTAAGGTAGGGGTGTCTAAGGTAGGGGTGTCTAAGGTAGGGGTGTCTAAGGTAGCGGTGTCTAAGGTAGCGGTGTCTAAGGTAGCGGTGTCTAAGGTAGCGGTGTCTAAGGTAGCGGTGTCTAAGGTAGCGGTGTCTAAGGTAGCGGTGTCTAAGGTAGCGGTGTCTAAGGTAGCGGTGTCTAAGGTAGGGGTGTCTAAGGTAGCGGTGTCTAAGGTAGCGGTGTCTAAGGTAGCGGTGTCTAAGGTAGGGGTGTCTAAGGTAGCGGTGTCTAAGGTAGCGGTGTCTAAGGTAGCGGTGTCTAAGGTAGGGGTGTCTAAGGTAGCGGTGTCTAAGGTAGGGGTGTCTAAGGTAGCGGTGTCTAAGGTAGGGTGTCTAAGGTAGGGGTGTCTAAGGTAGCGGTGTCTAAGGTAGCGGTGTCTAAGGTAGCGGTGTCTAAGGTAGGGGTGTCTAAGGTAGGGGTGTCTAAGGTAGGGGTGTCTAAGGTAGCGGTGTCTAAGGTAGCGGTGTCTAAGGTAGCGGTGTCTAAGGTAGCGGTGTCTAAGGTAGGGGTGTCTAAGTAGCGGTGTCTAAGGTAGCGGTGTCTAAGGTAGCGGTGTCTAAGGTAGGGGTGTCTAAGGTAGCGGTGTCTAAGGTAGCGGTGTCTAAGGTAGCGGTGTCTAAGGTAGCGGTGTCTAAGGTAGCGGTGTCTAAGGTAGCGGTGTCTAAGGTAGCGGTGTCTAAGGTAGCGGTGTCTAAGGTAGCGGTGTCTAAGGTAGCGGTGTCTAAGGTAGCGGTGTCTAAGGTAGCGGTGTCTAAGGTAGCGGTGTCTAAGGTAGCGGTGTCTAAGGTAGCGGTGTCTAAGGTAGCGGTGTCTAAGGTAGCGGTGTCTAAGGTAGCGGTGTCTAAGGTAGGGGTGTCTAAGGTAGGGGTGTCTAAGGTAGCGGTGTCTAAGGTAGCGGTGTCTAAGGTAGGGGTGTCTAAGGTAGCGGTGTCTAAGGTAGGGGTGTCTAAGGTAGCGGTGTCTAAGGTAGCGGTGTCTAAGGTAGCGGTGTCTAAGGTAGCGGTGTCTAAGGTAGCGGTGTCTAAGGTAGGGGTGTCTAAGGTAGCGGTGTCTAAGGTAGGGGTGTCTAAGGTAGCGGTGTCTAAGGTAGGGGTGTCTAAGGTAGCGGTGTCTAAGGTAGGGGTGTCTAAGGTAGCGGTGTCTAAGGTAGGGGTGTCTAAGGTAGCGGTGTCTAAGGTAGGGGTGTCTAAGGTAGCGTGTCAGTAAACTTGTAGAACTGTCGCTGTCTCGTCAAAACTGACTCTATGAGAAAGGGAGAGGGGAGGGGGTGCATATAAAATGGTCTGGTTTTACGGTGGTGAGGGACAACACATTAACAAGGACGATGTTCCGGCTAAATACACCTTCAGCTGGAACCATGTACAAAGCAAAAGCGAGCGTTTGGTGTCAAAGTCCACGGTAGACCGGAAGTATTTTTTTTTAATTGGGGGAGGGGGGGGGGTATGGTAGAATAAAAATCCTGAGTCTCACAAGTTGTGGCGACTGCCATGACCGAACGGCCTTTATTTCTCTGGTGCCGTTGAAAGCACAAAGCCCCCCCCCCCCCCCTTCCGTACTCGACATACACCATCGGATGTATATGGTAGATGTGTCTTATGATAATTATATATATATATATATGTTGATGGAAATAGCATAGAGATCAAAGCTAATGGATGTAGCACAGAGATCGAAGCTGATGGAAATAGCAAAGAGATCAAAGCTAATGGATATAGCATAGAGATCAAAGCTAATGGATATAGCATAGAGATCAAAGCTAATGGATATAGCATAGAGATCAAAGCTAATGGATATAGCATAGAGATCGAAGCTGATGGAAATAGCATAGAGATCAAAGCTAATGGATATAGCATAGAGATCAAAGCTAATGGATATAGCATAGAGATCAAAGCTAATGGATATAGCATAGAGATCAAAGCTAATGGATATAGCATAGAGATCAAAGCTGATGGAAATAGCATAGAGATCAAAGCTAATGGATATAGCATAGAGATCAAAGCTAATGGATATAGTATAGAGATCAAAGCTGATGGAAATAGCATAGAGATCAAAGCTAATGGATATAGCATAGAGATCAAAGCTGATGGAAATAGCATAGAGATCAAAGCTAATGGATATAGCATAGAGATCAAAGCTGATAAAAATAGCATAGAGATCAAAGCTAATGGATATAGCATAGAGATCAAAGCTGATGGAAATAGCATTAGGATCAAAGCTGATGGGAAATAGCATAGAGATTAAAGCTGATGGAAAATAGCATAGAGATTAAAGCTGATGGAAACAGCATAGAGACAAAAGCTAAAAAAAAAATCGAAATAGAAGACAAGCAACCCCAGGGGCAAGAATGACAAGAACTGAAACAGATGATCGTTTTAAATACTTTGGATTAATTGCCACCGATGAAGATTCAAAACCTAAATTATCGTTTAGAATAGCACAGACTATAGCAGCTATTGTAAGGCTGAAACCTATTTGAAGAGATAAGAACGTCATCTTGGTTCTAAAATCAGTTTCATGCCCTCCCTTGTTACATCACTTTTTCTAAACGTTTGCAAGACATGGACCGTTACAGCAGAGAGCCACACCTAGAAAATACAAGCTATGGTAATGACACGTTATGGAAAGGATTTGGGCATCTCTGAGTGTATCACGAATAAAAAAATTCGCAAATGGATACACGCAATCGGATAACATGACGATCTTTTGTCTGTTGTGAAGAAACGCGAAATGAAATGCGGTCACATATCTCGATTACCTGACCTGTGCCGGAGTACTAATGGGCACTGATGATGATGGTTTTTTTTTGTATAGAAGAGAAATTACTGTAATGAGCCACCCGCTACTATATAATACCCGCTACTATATAATACCCGCTACTATATAATACCCGCTACTATATAATACCCGCTAATATATAATACCCGCTACTATATAACACCCGCTACTATATAATACCGGCTACTATATAACACCCGCTAATATATAATACCCGCTACTATATAATACCCGCTAATATATAATACCCGCTACTATATAATACCCGCTACTATATAACGCCCGCTAATATATAATACCCGCTACTATATAATACCCGTTACTATATAATACCCGCTAATATATAATACCCGCTACTATATAACACCCGCTAATATATAATGCCCGCTACTATATAACTGAAAACTGCTAGAACAAAAATTCATATAGGAGAAGGTGTATCTTGGTCTACGCCCTATGGGCCGGTTACGGCTCGAAAGGTCAATAGATAGATAGACTATATAACACCCGCTAATATATAATACCCGCTACTATATAATACCCGCTACTATATAATACCCGCTAATATATAATACCCGCTACTATATAACACCCGCTAATATATAATACCCGCTACTATATAACACCCGCTAATATTAAATACCCGCTACTATATAATACCCGCTACTATATAACACCCGCTAATATATAATACCCGCTACTATATAACACCCGCTACTATATAATACCCGCTACTATATAATACCCGCTACTATATAATACCCGCTAATATATAATACCGCTACTATATAACACCCGCTAATATATAATACCCGCTACTATATAACACCCGCTAATATATAATACCCGCTATTATATAATACCCGCTACTATATAACACCCGCTAATATATAATACCCGCTACTATATAACACCCGCTAATATATAATACCCGCTACTATATAATACCCGCTAATATATAATACCCGCTACTATATAATACCCGCTACTATATAACACCCGCTACTATATAATACCCGCTACTATATAACACCCGCTACTATATAACACCCGCTACTATATAATACCCGCTACTATATAACACCCGCTACTATATAATACCCGCTACTATATAACACCCGCTACTATATAATACCCGCTACTATATAACACCCGCTACTATATAATACCCGCTACTATATAACACCCGCTACTATATAATACCCGCTACTATATAACATCCGCAACTATATAACACCCGCTACTATATAATACCCGCTACTATATAACACCCGTTACTATATAATACCCGCTACTATATAACACCCGCTACTATATAATACCCGCTACTATATAATACCGGCTAATATAAATCTGCGTATGTTGAATGGACATCATGAGCTGCGCACCTTTTTCAAATCGTATCACGTTCAGTGGAACAGTATGGATGATCAAGATGGACACTTTACTGGTAGCTGGAACAGAGATCTAGCAGAAATGGGTTCCTCTTGGAGTGATGAGAATCCGTTCTAAAGTCTAACGTCTAAAGTCTAAAGCTTGTGCTGAAGTCGGATGCGTTGGGCCGAAAGGCGCAAATATCACAGTTATACTGCAAACCACAACACAACGCAGACACGCCCACTTAACGTCATTTTAAGGGCGGATGACGATGAGATGTACTTCTTTAGTCATCTGGTGAGCGGAAGCAAGCAAGTCGAAAGCTAAAGCCTAAGACTAAAGGATGAACAAATTTCGAAGACTATAATCCATGTTTATTACTTCTTCAGCTCCAGACCAACTCTCCCAACATTCTAAAGTTACAAGACCAAATATTGTTACGCCCAACTAAACAAATGTACACGAGCTGCAACATTTTCATGCAACTTTGATTTTGTTACTTGAACAAATTCCAGACAGAAACAAAACATGAACAGACGTTTAAACTTGATGACATCGGGCGTTTCCCAAAATACAAATGAGATCAACTCTGCTTAAACAAGCAGTAACCAAAAAAAATGCAAGCTATATATTATTTGCACACCTTGACTTTAATCTGCAGAGCACACCTAGAACAAGACAGGTGCGCACCTAGTTGACCATTTGTATCCGAGAAGAATGGCACTCCCACATACTTCCAGCCTTCCTGTTGGTGCTTCCTGTCAAATATGAAAACCGGAGCGGAAGTAGCTCGTGTTATCAAAAGAGCACGAGAAACATACGACCTGCAGATGGCGAGCATGTCTCAGGGGCAAAACTGAAAGGCATATCAAAATACTTGAAGAAACATGAAAACGGCAGAAGAAAACTGCATTTCGCAATCTCAAGATAAAGTAAACACAATACATGAAAGGGCGTGATAGGACAAATGTTTGTGGATGATAAATTTAAGAAAATAATGACACAAAAACGGCATGAAATGAAATTGAATCAAAGAAAACAGCCTCTGTAGAAATTGCCTGCTAGAGTTCAAGCTGGGCGGAGGACAAGGCGAGGGCGTAATCTATTATTCTTTACAAAAAAATAAATTTATCAACGTTGAATTTGTAATTAAGAGAGAGAAAGATAGATAGAGAGAGAGAGAGACAGAGAGAGAGAGAGAGAGAGAGAGAGAGAGAGAGAGAGAAAGAATTTCCCACTCAAGGACTTTTTTTTTTTGGTATAATGACAGATCAGTAAATCAAATACTGATATCTTATACAGCAGTATATATAACAGAACTATTTCATGATCAAAGGGACAAGAAACCAGTTATAAAATGTACATCAGGCTATAAAATCTTAAAATCTGAGGTGGAAAAAGCTATAAAAGCAATGAAAAGGGGAAAAGCAGCAGGACCTGAAAGCATACAGATAGAGATGATACAGGCACTTGAAGATTTTGGCATTGAAGTGATTACAGACATATGCAACGACATATACCACACAGGATACATACCAAATGAACTAAAAACATCAACTTTCATTGCATTGGCTAAAAAGAATGGTGCAGTTGAATGCAGTGACTTTAGAACAATAAGCCTAATGAGCCATGTTACAAAAATCTTGCTAAAAGTTATACAAGGAAGGATTCAGAATAAAATCAATACTGAATTAGATGAGCAGCAATTTGGATTTAGGAAAAATAGCGGGACAAAAGAAGCCATATTCTGCATGAGAACATTAATCGAAAAATACACAGAAGTAAACAAACCAAAATATGCCTGCTTCATAGACTACACCAAAGCTTTTGATAGAGTACACCACAAACAACTTATAGAATGCCTAAAAGAGATACATCTAGATGACATGGATATACGACTAATATGCAATCTATACTGGGAGCAAACAGCAATAATAAAATATAACAAAGAGTTCTCTACACCCATTGATATAAAAAGAGGAGTAAGACAAGGATGCATCCTATCACCAAGCTTGTTCAATCTATACACTGAGCAAATCTTTAAAAACATCATAGAGATGCCAGGCCTACAAATTAATGGAAAGATAATCAATAACCTAAGATATGCTGACGATACTGTACTACTAGCAGAAAATCCTAAAGACCTACAACAATTACTTAATGAAATAAACACGACAAGCAAAAAATATGGACTAGATATGAATATCAAAAAGACTAAAACTATGATCATAAACAAAGAAAATACTCAAAACCCACAAGTGGATATCAAAATTGAAGGAATAGACCTTGAGACAGTTCAGAACTATAACTACCTTGGACATACTATAACCAGTGATGGAAAATGTACAACTGAAATAAACAAAAGAATAGGAATGGCAAAAAGTAATTTTAATGTCATGAAGGACATACTAACATCAAAACAAATAACACCAGAGCTAAAACTAAGAATAGCAAAATGTTACATCTTCTCAATATTCCTATATGGTGCTGAAACATGGACATTAGACAAGAAAACAGAACAGAGAATTGAAGCCTTTGAAATGTGGATATATAGAAGAATAGGTAGAATTGGATGGAAGGAAAAGAAAACAAATGACAAAGTCTTAAAACAACTAAAAATGAAAAGAGAACTTCTGAACACAATTAGAACAAGACAAATGCGATTCTTAGGCCATGTTAAAAGACACAACAGCCTACTGAAAGTGATCCTGGAGGGGAAAATACAAGGTAAAAGAGGCAGAGGCAGACCAAGATTAACATGGACGAGTAACATCAAAAGATGGACAAATCAACCGATGACAACCTGCACCATCAAAGCAAGAGATAGAGCAAAATGGCGCTCCATGGTAGCCAACCTTCGTTGCGGAGACGGCACTCAATGATGATGATGATACAGCAGTGCAGTTTGTTAATACATTATAGTAGAGAGAGATTCAGAAAGTTATTTAGTTAGGTAGTGAAGAATTTAACAAGTTTTTTTTTTTAGTTAATGGCGTTGAAAATTTAGAAAGTTGTTTAGTTTATGTAGTGAAGAATTTATAAAGTTGTTTAGTTTATGTAGTGAAGAATTTAGAAAGTTTTTTAGTTTATGTAGTGAAGAATTTAGAAATTTATATAGTTAGGCAGTTTTAGACATTTATATAGCTAGGCAGTGAAGAATTTAGAAATGTATATAGTTAGGCAGTGAAGAATTTAGAAATGTATATAGTTAGGCAGTGAAGAATTTAGAAATTTATATAGTTAGGCAGTGAAGAATTTAGACATTTATATAGCTAGGCAGTGAAGAATTTAGAAATTTATATAATTAGGCAGTGAAGAATTTAGAAATTTATATAGTTAGGCAGTGAAGAATTTAGAAATTTATATAGTTAGGCAGTGAAGAATTTAGAAAGATGTATAGTTAGGCAGTGAAAAATGTAGATAGTTTTTTTTCCTTTATGCAGTGAACAAATTAGAAAGTGTTTTAGTTAGGCAGTGAAGAATTTGGAAAGTTTAATTAGGCAGTGAAGAATTTAGATAGTTGTTTAGTTTAGGAGGCAGTGAAGAATTTATAAAAATATTTAGTTTAGGCACGGATGAATTTAGAAAGTTAGTGAATCCAGCAACGAAAAATTATAAAATTTAAAGAATCCAACAGTGAAGAATGTGGAAAATTGGGAAGTCTAAAGTAAAGTAGGTAGAAATACAAAGATACAAGATGTCGATTATTTATCAATTCATAGATAGAGAATGTAGAATATTAGGAATGTAAAAAATGTTTAAATCCAAAATTAAAGATTGTAGAAAAATAACGAAGCCAAAGGTAGAATTATAGAATAATAGAGATTGTGGAATGTAGATAATTAAGGAATATAATGATAATGAATGTAGATTGTTCATTAATTCAAAGGTGAATAGTGTGGAATAACCAGGAATCCAACGATAAAGAAGGCAATGATTTATAACATTACAGATAACAAATGTAGATCATTAAAGAATCCAAAGGTAACAAAAATGTAGAACATTAAAGTAATTAAACGAAAAAAAAAGTAGGATATGAAACAATCCAAGTGTAAAATAGTGAAGAGTAAGGAATCTAGTTGTAAAGAAATTCAATGATTAAAGAGACAAAGTGTGGAGACTGTGGACATGAAGAAAACCGATATAAGAGAATATAGAAGGTTAACGCATCAGTGAAGGGTTTACCAACGCTAATGTGTCTTCATAGTCATCGTCAAGTATCGGGCCCGCTGGCGTAGGTGATCATGTCGCTCCACAACTTTCGATCTTGACAGTTATTTATTATTTCTGTTGTTGACCTTCTGCCAAGCCATTCTCTTAAGCTGTCTGGTATTTTTTCTCTTTGTTCCCCTTTATCTCTTCGTCCCTCAATTTTCCCAGTTGTTACAATATATTCCAGTTGTTCTCTTCTCATTACATGGCCAACAAATGATGATTGTTTCTTCCTAATATTGGAAATTAGCTCTCTTTTTGCTTTGACCTCTTTCAGAACATTTTCATTACTCATCTTAACTGTCCATGGTATTCTCAACATTCTTCTGTGAAACCACATTTCTACAGACTCCAGTGATTTTCTTGTCTGTTGTCCTATTGTCCATCCACAACCATATGTTAAGACTGACTCTACATAACATTTATGAACTCTTTTTCTTGTTTCTATTGTCATAAGTGTATTGCATAGTCATCATAGCAGTAAATCATAAGTCGCTCAATAGATAAGAACAAAAGGAATGCTTCAAGTTACGTTGTGGGAATTAAGATGGTCAGAGGAGGTGGATAGTGAGAGAGAGAGGATCAATGAGAGGTTTGTGTAACTATAGTTCCTTCACAAATTCGTGCCCACAGAGTTTATTAATTATCTCGGAAACTGTTTGATGAATTTCTGTAATTCTTTTACGTGAAATCTTATTTTTTCACCGACCTTCAGTCTGATTTTTTGCCCTACTGTCATGCATTTAGGAAAGATTTTTGCTTATTTGAGGTATATAAAAATATGATTTTCTTGCTTTTCCTAAATTTTAGGATTTTACAATACCCACATTTGTTGTAATCAACTCACCAATTAAAAAGGTAAATTGCACGTGCACACCACACAATCTTAGCACCGTTTCGCACTCTTAACTTGTAAGACGAACGCCACTCCGAGGTTTTTTTGGGGTAATTTGAATTTCCGGTTTCTTGTTAAATTGGTCCACAGGCGTATTTTGACAAAATATTTACTATTAATGAATATTCCTGTATGTGTGATACTTTGTAAGCTGTTCTGAAGTTACTACTTGATTTTTGAAACCATGAAGAGTTTAAAGTGTAAATTCATAACTATGCAAAAGGTAGCTGTGTTATTGTACATCCACTTTTGCAAGGAATATACAAGGGGTCGGTTATATTAGGATATTAAAACACCAGAAAGCAGAACACGGGCAGCTCTAAATATAGATAGAAAGTCTTTCAATCGATGGATAGGACAGAACTATGACTCTGCAGAGGCGACGGTCAAGCAAGGAAGTTTACCTATCTCTATGACGAAGACATTTCCTCGCTCTGCGATCAAGACTCAATCAGAGTAGGATTCCAGACTCTCTCATGAAGTTAGCTGTCTTTTTAAGCGATTCGATTGCCCAATATAGTTTCTCTTTCAGGGAGGTGGGCGTGGACCACATTGCTATTCTCAGGACTGTGTAATGGGGGCAATCCTGTAGAACATGTTTTGTAGACATATTGTCCAGTGTACAGTGGCATAAGCTGGTTGTACCTATTTTGAATTTGGTGAACATGTGATTTCTTATTCTATTGTGGCCTGTGCGTAGGCGAAGTATGATGACTTGATCCCTCCTTGATAGTTGATGGTATGTTGTTTGATCTGTGATGGTGATGGTATAATGATCAGCTAATAACTACATTAAGCTTGGGCAGATGTTGCTTATAAACCTGGGAGGGTCGACCATCTAAGGGCAGAATCCTCCTAAAGAAAAGACAATCTGCTGCCTTGCAGGAAGATTGGGGACAATCAAAGGCTAAGGAAAGCAAACCTGAATAAAACGCTGGCTGAAATCGGATGCACTTGGCGATTGGCGCAGAACACAGTGCAACATTTTAACAGGTGACGAAGATATAAAATCAAATGAACAAATTTTGCTTTATTCAATCTAATACGGATACGCCTTTGGCTTGCATTGTTAAAAAATTAACATAATTTACAGTAAAATCTAATGTTCAGAGCACGCGGTTTAATATTTTCCTAAAATTATATAACAAAAAACGATTTGTGCAAAATTCAGACTACCTATGTACTTAAATGTTATAAAATCTTAAGGTCGGTGAAAAAAATAAGATATCATGAAAAAAGAATTACAGAAATTCATCAAACAGTTTCCGAGATAATTGATCAACACTGTGGTCACGAATTTGTGAATGAAATATAGCAGGCAACTGACACTACACGTATATGCTGTGTTGGGAGAGACTCAATACCTTTGTTCTTGTGACATTTAAAGTGGCATATGTTTGTGTTTATTGTCTAATTACCCGCACACAAACCAATTAACTAACTAACCAACTAACTAAGTAAGTAACAAACTAACACACTAAATAACTAACTATATAACTAAATAACAAGCTAACTAAATAACTAACGTAATAACTAACTTAATAATTAACTAACTTAATAACTTACTAAATAACTACGTAACAAACTAAATAACTAACTAAAGAACTAACTAAATAACAAGTTAATTAAATAATTAAATAACTTAATAACTAATTAACTAAAAAAACCAACTAACTAGCTAGCTATATAGCTAACTGCCTAACTAACTAAATAACCAAGTGAGCAACTAAATAATTAACTAAATAAATAACTAATACACTAACTAACTAACCAACTAACCAGATCACCAAATGTCGAGCCAAACAAGTAACTAACCAATCAAATAAAAACAATGTTAATTAACTAATGATCTGACTCATTGATTGGTTAGTTGGTTAGCTAGCAACTTAATTGGTTAGTTGGGAAAACCACCCGACTAGGCTACATGTGTTCGGACAACCCGTGTTCGATTCCCGCTGGAATCAGTACTCTAATTGTGAAAAGTGTGAAATGTAGTCATAGTTTAAAAAAAATATACCCCCGCGGTCAACCCAGCCGCTGGCAGAAATTGGTATCAGAGTAGTACTCTGGGAAGGTGAGGTATGCCGCATCGAGAGTTTCGATGCTTGAAGCGACATATCTAGAAGTCTCCGAACACTTCTGGATAGGTGGTCGATTATATATGGATGGAAACTCGAGTACTAAGACGCCGATTCGCTGGTTAAGTCTCGTACTTTACCTTCTACCTCTACTGCAGGTAACAACTCTGTAACTAAACACATTTTATTAACCCAAAATTTCAATTATGAAAATGTACCAGTCAAATACCAGTGGATAAAGAGACACAGCGAAGACGATGGTGCTGGATAGGACACATACAGCGGAAGCCAACTGAGAGTATTACACAACAGGCCCTTTTTTGGAATCCCCAGGGAAAAAGACAAAGAGGGACACCAAGGAATTCTTGGAGAAGACAGATAGAAGCAGAGATGAAATGATGAGGAAGATATGGAACGATCTTAAAAGAATGGCAAGAAACAGAATGGCTTGGAAAGTGTTTGTTAAGACATATGCTCCACAGGGAATTAAAAGGTAGAAAAAGAAGAATTTATTCATTTGTTCATTTTATCAAACATTTTAATAATTATTTATTTCCATTTTTTGTTTTTGTGTATTGTCTCCGTCTCTATTCTACTTTACTGCAGTTCGGAATTCCCCGTATCCGCTCCACCACTTGTCACATCATTTCCCAAAATGCATCGGTAGATTTCATCTGAGAAGATTGTTCCGTGCACGTCCTACTTGAGTGCACAGGCGACGATTCCAAACCGCCTTAGTCGCCTCTTACAACGTGCATGGCAGTTAACAATGACTCTTTACTTTTTTCTACTCACTATGGGGGTCCTGGTAGCCACACGGACATGTTCGATCTAAGGAACTGGCCATAACTTGTTTTATTCGTAAGAATGAAAGATGATAGGGGAGATTACACAAAAGAGAACATGAATTGATGGCATCAAGGGTGGGGGGGGGGGGATCCAAACACGTCCACAAACGAGCATGCTGAGTGGTAGAGTGGAAAAAAATATTGTGGACAACTCTTAATGTTGGTGCCCAAAAGTGTTTCACTAGAGCGAAGGGACCAGGCTTGTAGCAGATACCAACAGTGATGAGAAGACTGAAGTTAATATAGGTCACTGTTGAATATTTGGAAGGGTTGTACCAGGGGGCACACCCAAGCCAATGATACAGGAGCAAGTAATCTGATGCTTGTTAGCAGTTGAAAGATAGTTGCAAGTGACATTTACTTTGATTTAATAGCTCATCAATTTACAGCAACCAAGATAGGGGAGGTCTATGTTTAGTATCAAAATTAATTGGTTTCGCTTCTGTTTCTATTTTCATTGATACACAAGTAGTGAAGCGTCATGGGAAGCTATAATTTTAAACCTCCAAGAACAGGTGTGTCATTCTGGCAGCTGTAATCCGTCAGGCGCAACATTTCTGTGTGGCGGGATATGTATTTGACCCTCGATATTCCTCGAGCCCTGAAGTTAGATGATCTGTTGATACAGACATGTAATAGTATCTTGCTAGACTCCCCACGAGAGCGACGAAGTACTTTATACTCTGTGTCTACGTGGTGAGAAGCGTGTCCTTGCAACACTCTTTATGGCCTTATAAATTATAATGATATCTTCTCTGGTGACGGTTATGATATTTCTAATACAAATATTTCTCTCTATAAAAATTTCTCTCACGAGCTTTTAATATCCCTCTTCTTGTACTTTAGTTAGGGTCATGCTGAAATTGGGCACCACAAGCATTTTGACGTAGATACGCGTGTAACGATCACGTAGGTATGATGTTAAATTAACATTCTCTCATTTTTTTTCCATATCAAATCTACCACCAAACCCACTACTATTAAAGCACGTTCAATGCAGTTGAACCCGTGAACCTATTTTAGATCGCCACATTTTACATGGAGCCGCGATAGCTCAGTGGTTAGTGAACTGGACTAGAAAAGGACAAGAGGTAAGGTTCGACCCCAACCGACGCCTCCGGTTCACCCAGCCTTTAATGGGCACCGGATTTTTTTTCTGGGAAAGTAAAGCGGCACGGGCGTATAACCGACCACATTACTTCAAAAATCATGTGCCGAAGGTCTGTACAATTTATGGTCACTAACACCATATTCTCCTAACGCCAGTTGGCGTGACGGGGGTACATTTTTTTTTACATTTTACATGACAATTATTTGGACTGGATACATTCGTATTCAAAACCTGGCATTTGAAAATCGGTATCAGAGATTGAAGTATGCCTGCCATGGTGCTGACAACATCAGCCATTATTATGTTGATTATAAAGAGAAATTAAAGGTCTCGAATAGAATTAGTGACGTTGGGAAGTGAGGTAAAAAAAAATTGTGGAATAACATTAAGATCTGGACAGAACTAGCAAAGGGAGAAAAGACAGAGAAATAAACAATTCCACGAGCGCCGAGAAATATACAGACATAGACAGATAGACACACAAACAGGCCGGCAAATAGACAGACGTATATATATATATATATAGGGGAGATATTATTCCATTTTTCTTGGGTCACTGGGGAGTAGGACGGCTCAGAGAATTCTCTCTCGTTAGAAATCTTGTTATATCTTACTAAAGGTCAGACGCCCATTTTCTTTCAAAATGGATCACTTGTAGGACGTACTTGGAACCCTAAACGTATTGAATATCGCAGAAAAATAATGACCATATTGCACATATGCCACTTGTTACTTTTTGCCTTCAATAAATCAATATACATATTGTAATTTCTACAGGCAGATTGTTTAAGGTAGCAATTCTCTTTCTCTTTCCTTCCTCATTTGCCTTTCAAAGTCGAGCGGAGCTAAAGCATGCGTCTTTATGCTCTTCTGTTGACCTCTCCTGCTGTTACGTTTCCTGTTTCTAAGATTCCATCAATCTATCATTTTCACGGTAGACCCTTAGGTCTGACGTTCTCGCAGCGTTTGTTGAAGGCTCGTTGTGTTGGACTTTCTGCCTTATCACGTGACCAAACTATTTTATCTATTGTTTCATTATGTATTCTGTGGCGGGAATTATTCATAGCCTTTTTCATATTTTCTTTACTTCTGATCTTATCTCTCAGACTATTTCCTGTCCATGTGTCTAGCTCATTTCATTTTGGTGGGGGGCTACTTTCTTTTTTATTGTTCTTGAGCTTGAGTCGCATTGGTAGCACAACGTTTAAATGAAGATTATATTGCAGAGTAACAGTTTCTCTTGAGTCTAACGCCCATGTTTAGCATTGATAGCACAACGTTTAAATGAATATTGTGTTGCAGAGCACCCGTTTCTCTTGAGTCTAACATCCATGTTTAGCATTGGTAGCACAACGTTTAAATAAAGATTATGTTGCAGAGTGCCCGTTTCTCTTGGTTTATCTCTTGAGTCTATATCTGCTGCTTGTCGTGTTGATGTAGCAATACACATTTACATCCGCAAATTAGACTTTAATCATCAGCAAAACGTATTTCATCATTGTATTATTAAGTGGTATATCTCTGTACAATTAAAATCGAATGTGTTTGATATAGTCTCATGTTAGCGACAATTTTATTCCGTTATACACAGGGTGTTTATAAAGTCTCACTACACTTGGTATCTAGGTCAATTTGAAAAAAAAATGTTTATGACGTCATCACAATATGTGCTCCCACTGTCAATGAAATTTGTTGAATAAGTTTATTGCTACTGGAAATGTGGAAGATGCTCCACGATCTGGTAGGCCTGCTGTGAATGATGAAATATGTTTAGATATCCAAGACAGAATCCTTAAAAGTCCAGACAAGTCATTAAGAAAACTGTCGCAACAAGTGAACTTACCATTGAGCACATATTGTGATGACGTCATAAACATTTTTTTCAAATTGACCTAGATACCAAGTGTAGTGAGACTTTATAAACACCCTATAGATACCAAGTGTAGTGAGACTTTATAAACACCCTATATAAGCTCTCTGGATCAGCTCTGCGTGGTCCTTTTTCCACTCAAGAATGAGCAAATATTTGATCTGGTATCTGTGGTGAGGGGTACACATCCAGGGCTGGATCTAGGCCTAGAATAAATAAGCTACAGCTTAGGGCTTCACAAGTGAAGGAGACTTCAAACATTTTCAGAACTTGTTTTTGAGACCGCTTTTTAAACAAAATTGAATTGATATTTCCTGCTTGAAATTCCCCGTCTTGATCCATTTGAGGAAAAAGCATTTCTAATCTTTTAATTTTATAATCTTTCAACCCTATAATTTTTTAATCTTCTAATTTTTTAATCTTCTAATTTTTTAATCTTCTAATCTTTTAATCTTCTAATCGTCCAATCTTTTAATTTTCTAATCTTTTAATCTTCTAAGTTTGTAATCTTTTAATCTTGTAATGTTTGCTATTAAATGACAAAAGACACGGCATACTATGGAATGTGGTACCATATTTGTACCGACATATCAAAGTTTCTTGAACAAATGTTAAAAAATGAGCCAAGTTTTGTGAGACCTTCTGGTGTCAATTTTGGCATCAAATTTTCATTAGCATAGCCAGATTATAAGTAAAAATCCAGCAATGTGTACGTGTTCCCTACCCTGACTTGACGGCTTTCCTTGCCTCCAGCTGGTACAAACGATCCCGAAGTCCATGATCACACACGACATCATACCTATAGTTCGTTCAGAAATTCGTGCCCACAGAGTTTATTAATTATCTCGGAAACTGTTTGATGAATTTCTGTAATTCTTTTCGTGAAATCTTATTTTTTCACCGACCTTCAGTCTGATTTTTTGCCCTACTGTCTTGGATTTAGGAACGATATTTGCTTTGAACTATATAGAAATATGATTTTCTTGCTTTTCCTAAATTTTAGGATTTTACAATACCCACATTTGTTGTAATCAATTCACTAATTAAAAAGGCAAATTTCATGTGCATACCACACAATCTTAGCACCGTTTCGCACTCTTAACTTGTAAGATGAACGCCACTCCGAGGGTTTTTGTTGGTAATTTCATTTCAGGTTCCTTGTTAAATTGGCCCAGAGGCGTATTTTCACAAAATATTTACTATTAATGAATATTCCTGTATGTGTGATAATTTGTAAGCTGTTGTGAAGTGACTACTTGATTTTTAAAACCATGAAGAGTTTAAAGTGTAAATTCATCACTACGCAAAAGGTAACTGTGTTATTGTACATCCACTTTTGCAAGGAATCTAAAAGGGGTCCGTTATATTACTATTCAATGCAATACGAATACACCTTTGGCTTGCATTGATAGAAAATTAACATAATTTACAGTAAAATCTAATGTTTAGAGCACGCGGTTTGATATTTTCCTAAAATTATATAACAAAAAACGGTTTGTACAAAATTCAGACTACCATTGTACTTAAATGTTATAAAATCTAAAGGCCTGTGAAAAAATAAGATTTCATGAAAAGGAATTACAGAAATTCATCAAACAGTTTTCGAGATATTTGATCAACTCTGTGGGCACGGATTTGTGAACGAACTATAGTAAACTGGCATCCACAGACGTTATTCTGCAGAAATAGCCCACCCAGAAGGCCACAGGCGTGTACACCGCTAGTGAGACCACCCTTTCTTAACGAGAGCACTGCTGATATTAATTGTGTGTACTTCCTCTGTTTATCTCGATCTCTGCTGGTCTACAAATGTCACTTTAACTGACGTTAATATTCTGATGGTCTGACATTGCTGACGTTTGTGGCACATTGAGACGTGAATCCCCGGTACCTTCCTGTCAGATCTAGAAACATCTATAAATATCAAAATGAAGGGCGCATTACTGGGAGTCAGGCAGTTCAAACACAGTGTATTATATACAAGTCATGTTAGAAGCGAATCAGAATATGATACAGTAAAAATGTAAAGTACCCCCGTTACGCCAAGTGGCGTATAGGGAATATGGTGTTAGTGACACTACATTTTACAGACCTTCAGCACATGATTTTTGGGGTAATGTGGTGGTATTACGTCCGTGCTGCTTTACTTTCCCAGAAAAAAATCCGGTACCCATTTAAGACTGGGTGAACCTGGAAGCCGTCGGTTGGGATCGAACCCTACCCCTTGTCCTTTGTAGTCCAGTTCATTAACAACTGAGCTATCGCGGCTACCAATATGATATAGAGTCTAGTAAAAAAGAAATAGTTTCTGTGGTAATCTGGGCCTGTTAAGTAAAGAAATAGTAGACATGAGTTATTTAATACAGGAATACTAGATGATACTAATGTAAATGAACATCCTTATATGTATTATTTATTTACTTGCCAAGTTAGGACACAAACACAATATACCGTAGAAATGAGCACACAAGCACAACATGGTATAATGTAGCAATGAGCACATAAACAAAACATGATATAATGTAGCAATGTGCTCACAACATGATATAATGTAGCAATGAGTACACAAGCACAACATGGTATAATGTAGCAATGAGCACATAAACAAAACATGATATAATGTAGCAATGAGCTCACAACATGATATAATGTAGCAATGAGCACACAAGCACAACATGGTATAATGTAGCAATGAGTACACAAGTACAACATGGTATAATGTAGCAATGAGCACACAGACACAACATGATATAGTGCAGCAATGAGCACACAAACACAACAATATATAATGTAGCAATGAGCACACAAGCACAACATGATATAATGTAGCAATGAGCACACAAGCACAACATGATATAATGTAGCAATGAGCACACAGACACAACATGATATAATGTAGCAATGAGCACACAGACACAACATGATATAATATAGCAATGAGCACACAGACACAACATAATATAATGTAGCAATGAGCACACAAGCACAACATAATATAATGTAGCAATGAGCTCACAGACACAACATGATATAATGTAGCAATGAGCACACAGACACAACATGATATAATATAGCAATGAGCACACAGACACAACATGATATAATGTAGCAATGAGCACACAAGCACAACATAATATAATGTAGCAATGAGCTCACAGACACAACATGTTATAATGTAGCAATGAGCACACACGCACAATATAATATAATGTAGCAATGAGCATACAACATGATATAATGTAGCAATGAGCACACAATCACAACATGATATAATGTAGCAATGAGCACACAACATAATATAATGTAGCAACGAGCACGCAAGCACAACATGATAAAATGTAGGAATGAGCACACAAGCACAACATGATATAATGTAGCAATGAGCACCAGACACAACATGATATAATGTAGCAATGAGCACACACGCACAATATGATATAATGTAGCAATGAGCACACACCATGATATAATGTAGCAATGAGCACACAAAATGATATAATGTAGCAATGAGCACATAGACACAACATGATATAATGTAGCAATGAAAACACAACATGATATAATGTAGCAATGCGCACACAGGCACAACATGATATAATGTTAGCAATGAGCACACAACATGATATAATGTAGCAATGAACACACAATCAGAACATGATATAATGTAGCAATGAGCACACAACATGATATAATGTAGCAATGAGCACACAAGCACAACATGATATAATGTAGGAATGATCACACAAGCACAACATGATATAATGTAGCAATGCGCTCACAGACACAACATGATATAATGTAGCAATGAGCACACAAGCACAACATGATATAATGTAGGAATGATCACACAAGCACAATATGATATAATGTAGCAATGAGCACACAGACACAACATGATATAATGTAGCAATGAGCACACACGCACAATATGATATAATGTAGCAATAAGCACACAACATGATATAATGTAGCAATGAGCACACAACATGATACAATGTAGGAATGAGCACACAACATGACATAATGTGGCAATGAGCACATAGACACAACTTGATATAATGTAGCAATGAACACAAACATGATATAATGTAGCAATGAGCTCACAGACACAACATGATATAATGTAGAAATGAGCACACAACATGATATAATGTAGCAATGAGCACACAACATGATATAATATAGCAATGAGCACACAGACACAACATGATATAATGTAGCAATGAGCACACAAGCACAACATGATATAATGTAGCAATGAGCACACAAGCACAACATGATATAATGTAGCAATGAGCACACAGACACAACATGATATAATGTAGCAATGAGCACACAGACACAACATGATATAATGTAGCAATGAGCACACAGACACAACATGATATAATGTAGCAATGAACACACAACATGATATAAAGTAGCAATGCGCACACAGACACAACATGATATAATATAGCAATGAGCACACAACATGATATAATGTAGCAATGAGCACACAAGCACAACATGATATAATGTAGGAATGAGCACACAAGCACAACATGATATAATTTGCCAATGAGCACACAAACACAACATGAGACAATGTAGCAATGAGCATACAAGCACAACATGATATATAGCAGTCGTGTTAAATGAGATAAGATACATGAGTCAGGTTAGTAAGGAATCTGGGTATGATATGTGAATAACGTAAGAAAGGAGCCACAGTAGTCTATGTGGTATAAGTAATTAGAGGAACAAACACTATATGACAACGGAATAACAAAGGAGTTAAGTAATTAGAGGAACAAACACTATATGACAACGGAATAACAAAGGATTTAAATAATAGAGGAACAAAAACTTTATGGTACACGATTTAAGGAAGTTAAAAAACAAAATACAATGTATAAGTTAATAAGCTTAAGCGAATAAACGATAACTGTCTCTGTCTTTCTTCAACAATTAGAAGATCAGAATGCAGCGTTAATCTCAACAGCCAGAAAATCATAGACTTCCGTCTTGCAGACCATCTAGACGGATTAGCATGTAAAGAAGGGCTTGATGAATTAATCAGATGAAGCCATCGCGGCATTCGACGTCAGACGTGAGTGATCTAAGGGCGATACTTCGCTAATGTGTCAGCTGTGGATCAAAGAATAGCTCAGGGTTTCCTGGAAATCAAGAAGGTTTCTAGTTTCGAGAAAGAAGGAAGTCAACTATCTCAGCCGGAAACGAATGCCATTGTAACGTGTTAATAGATCCGAGATTTTGTCACCTACAGAACCTGTTCTTCACTGATTGGTGCCGTCTCCACATCGAAGGTTTGGCTACCATAGAGCAGCATTCATTCATGAGGTGTCGTCTCCACATCGAAGGTTGGCTACCTTAGAGCACCATTCATTCATTAGGTGTCGTCTCCACATCGAAGGTTGGCTACCTTGGAGCACCATTCATTCATGAGTGTCGTCTCCACATCGAAGGTTGGCTACCTTGGAGCACCATTCATTCATGAGGTGTCGTCTCCACATCGAAGGTTGGCTACCTTGGAGCACCATTCATTCATTAGGTGTCGTCTCCACATCGAAGGTTGGCTACCATGGAGCACCATTCATTCATTAGGTGTCGTCTCCACATCGAAGTTTGGCTACCTTGGAGCACCATTCATTCATTAGGTGTCGTCTCCACATCGAAGGTTGGCTACCTTGGAGCACCATTCATTCATTATGTGTCGTCTCCACATCGAAGGTTGGCTACCTTGGAGCACCATTCATTCATTAGGTGTCGTCTCCACATCGAAGGTTGGCTACCTTGGAGCACCATTCATTCATTAGGTGTCGTCTCCACATCGAAGGTTGGCTACCTTGGAGCACCATTCATTCATTAGGTGTCGTCTCCACATCGAAGGTTGGCTACCTTGGAGCACCATTCATTCATTAGGTGTCGTCTCCACATCGAAGGTTGGCTACCTTAGAGCAGCATTCATTCATTAGGTGTCGTCTCCACATCGAAGGTTGGCTACCATGGAGCACCATTTTACCCTGTCTCTTGCCTTGATAGTGCACGTTGTCGTAGGTTCGCCTGTCCATCTGTTGGTGTTATCAGCCCACTTTTGTCTTGATCACCCTCTGCCTCGTCTACCTTGTACTTTATAATCCAAGATGGCTGTTAGTAGAGTATTAGATCTCTTCACAAGTTCCTAAATTTTCCTCGTCTACCTTGTGCTTTACAATCCAAGATGACTGTTAGTAGATTATTGTGTCTCTTCACAAGTTCCTAAAATTTGTGTTGACCTGTTCGAATTGTAATAAGTAATTCTTTTTTAATTTTCAGCAGAGTCCAAAATTTGTTGTTTGTCATCTTTTCCTTCCATTTAATTTAAAGAAAATATAATCCATATTTTAAAGGCTTCAATTTTTTAATGTTTTTTTTTTTAATTTCATGCCCATGTTTCTGCCCCGCATATTAATACACATATAGAATAGATACTACATCATTTTACATTCTTTGTTTTAGTTGTGGTGATATTTGTATTGATGTGGTGATATTTCTCATGTTGTTAAAATTGCTTTTTTGCCATCACTAAAGTTTATACTTCCCATCACTTGCCATGTCCAAGATAGCGGAACAGAAACGTGACCTCATTTAAAAGAAATCGCCAGCATCATCTAGCTGCTCGTCCCTGATGGAACTTGACAGCTACTCTGAAACTTTCTATGTCCTGAGCGAGATGTCCAGCGTATGTAATAGTCAATCCTAATTCGTCTGTGATGTCTGACACCCACCTTCTCTACGTTTTTCTTGTTCAATGTTTTCATGAACAATGCCCCCCACCCCACTCTTTTAATTATCTTCTCCAGGTTATTATGCCGTTGTATATATGATCAGACTTACCCAAACAATATGACGTATACTACGCAAAGTAAAGGTAAAGTAAAGTAAAGTAAAGGTAAAGTAAAGGTAAAGTGAAGGTAAAGTAAAGGTAAAGTAAGGTAAAGTAAAGTAATGGTAAAGTGCAAGACATGAACAGGTTTTCACCCATATGTACTCGGCCGCCTATCCAGAAGTGTTCGGAGACTACTGGATAGTGTCGCTTCAAGCATCGAAACTCAGGGCGGCATTCTTTACCGTCCCAGAATACTACCATGGTGCCCATTTCTGCCTGCCAGCAAGGGTTGACCGCGGGGGGATTTTTTTTTCAATCACGAGTGCAACTCAACTGCTTCCAGTGGGAATCGAACACAGGTTGTCCGAACGTCGGTGGCTCAGTAGGGTGGTTTTCCCAGCTAGACTACCGAGGCCCCCATTCTATGTGCTCAGCAGGAAAGAACAAAGTAAAATGATTCTAGACAAATGATGTAGCCGGTAAAGCAGAGATGAAGATGATGGGGAAGACATGGAATAATCTTAAAAGAATTGCAAAAAACAGAACGACTTGGAAAGTGTTTGTTGAAGACCTATGCTCCACTGGGAGCTAAAAGGTAGAAGAGGAAGAAGCTGTAGCTGGTAAACCATTTACTCAGAAGAGACCTAATCACAAGAGTTGTTGTTTAGTGGACACCACGATGATGGCAAATGAGAGGCAGTCTTATGAACATATGACAGATGACGATGGAAACAGAAATCGTAGTGTTGGAACATTTTGGGGCACCCTGTGAAGGACGATTACGACCGGTGCGAACTTTGTTGTTGCGTCACAAGCCACGTAGACCGCCGACTGCTTTGTTTGTTTGTGACCAAAGAAAAAAGTTCAGAAGGAAATAACAAACAAACGAACAAGCACAGGATAACCTACAAAATGAAACATAACAATAACTCAGCAGAAAACAATTATATTCACACAGTCAATAGCAGAATGCATAGAATCCTTGAAATGCAACAAAAAGGAGATGCAAAGCTATATACAAACAAATCAAAGAATTAATAGGAAGAAAAACGCAATCAAAAACTGGATGTTTAAGATCAAAGGAAGGAGAACCGTTGATTAAACAAGAAAGCATAAGGGAACGATGGGCAGAATACATTAACGATCTTCATAATGATTAACGAACAGAAGTAAATATTAAGGATAATGGAGAAGGACCAGAAATACTCAAAGAAGAAGTGAAAGATGCCTTGCGCAATAGGAAAGCAGGGAATGCTCCTGGACTAGATAATATAAGTAAAGAAGAAATTGAAGCCATGGGTGATTTTGGAACAGAAATATAACAAAAATATTGAATTATATCTACAACACCTGATATATACCAGACGACCTGTTCAAATCAATATACATACCCCTACCAAAGAAAAGTGAATGCGATTATTATCGCACAATAAGCCTTATGAGTCATATGACTAAGATATTACTAAGAATCATCATGCGAAGAGTGCGAAACAAGATCAGTCCAGAAATTAGCGATGAACAGTGTGGTTTTGTTAGAGATAAAGGAACAAGCAATGCCATATACATCTTAATCTTTAGTAGAAAGAGCCATAGAGGTGAAATCAGTTATATATACCTCTGTTTCATAGATTATACCAAAGCATTTGACAAAGTAAAGTACCAAGAAATAATCAAAATTTTAGTAAGCATAAACGTAGATAGCAAAGATCTAAGAAACTTAGTGAGCGTGTAAGAAGACTAATCAACCAACACAGAACTGGAGTCGTCAGTCGCTGGACACTGCGAGACTACCCACCAAATTACCTAAAATAATGTCCAAAAGTTTCAAACAAGAAACAAAAACACTAAAAAAACATACGGCACGTGACGTATATCTAGAATGGCAGAGGTAACTTTTATAAGTTTGAGAATATTTCCATAAAATTCTCCTCTTTATCGCGTACTTACTGTTTAGTGAGAACATGAACTAAATCATTAGCATGGCTTGAGACACACATTTACACACATGTGTCTGTGTTCACGGTGACTCAATGAGCATGATTATGAAGGTCGCAACTGGCTGGTTCTGACGGCAGTGGTTGGAGTATCTGTGGAGGTCTAGTCTGACAGAGGTCTGCTTCATTTTCTTGGGAGAGCACGCTGGTGTAAGGGGTAACTTTTGTGCTGGTGTAGGGAGTAACTATTGTGCTGGTGTAGGGTGTAACTAGCGTGTTGGTGTAAGGGGTAACTAGCGTGTTCGTGTAAGGGGTAACTATCGTGTTGGTGTAAGGGGTAATTAGCGTGTTGATGTAAGGGGTAACTAGCGCGTTGGTGTAAGGGGTAACTAGCGTGTTGGTGTAAGGGGTAACTAGTGTGTTGGTGTAAGGGGTAACTATAGTGTTGGTGTAAGGGGTAACTAGCGTATTGGTGTATGGAGTAACTAGCGTGTTGGTGTAAGGGGTAACTAACATGTTGGTGTAAGGGGTAACTAGCGTTTTGGTGTAAGGGGTAACTGGCGTGTTGGTGTAAGGGGTAACTATCGTGTTGGTGTAAGGGGTAACTGGCGTGTTGGTGTAAGGGGTAACTAGCGTGTTGGTGTAGCGGTAACTAGCGTGTTGGTGTAAGGAGTAACTATCGTGTTGGTGTAAGGGGTAACTATCGTGTTGGTGTAAGGGGTAACTATCGTGTTGGTGAAAGGAGTAACTATCGTGTTGGTGTAAGGAGTAACTATCGTGTTGGTGTAAGGGGTAACTATCGTGTTGGTGAAAGGAGTAACTATCGTGTTGGTGTAAGGAGTAACTATCGTGTTGGTGTAAGGGGTAACTATCGTGTTGGTGAAAGGGGTAACTACCATGTTGGTGTTAGGGGTAACTAACATGTTGGTGTAAGGGGTAACTAACATGTTGGTGTAAGGGGTAACTAACATGTTGGTGAAAGGGGTAACTAACATGTTGGTGTAAGGGGTAACTATCATGTTGGTGTAAGGGGTAACTAACATGTTGGTGTAAGGGGTAACTACCATGTTGGTGTAAGGGGTAACTAACATGTTGGTGTAAGGGGTAACTAACATGTTGGTGAAAGGGGTAACTAACATGTTGGTGTAAGGGGTAACTATCATGTTGGTGTAAGGGGTAACTAACATGTTGGTGTAAGGGGTAACTACCATGTTGGTGTAAGGGGTAACTAACATGTTGGTGTAAGGGGTAACTACCATGTTGGTGTAAGGGGTAACTAACATGTTGGTGTAAGGGGTAACTACCATGTTGGTGTAAGGGGTAAATAACATGTTGGTGTAAGTGGTAACTAGCGTGTTGATGTTAGGGGTAACTAACATGTTGGTGTAAGTGGTACCTAACGTGTTGGTGTAAGGGGTAAATAACATGTTGGTGTAAGGGGTAACTAACATGTTGGTGTAAGGGGTAACTATCGTGTTGGTGTAAGGGGTAACTAACATGTTGGTGTAAGGGGTAACTAGCGTGTTGATGTTAAGGGTAACTATCTTGTTGGTGTATAGGGTAACTAGCGTGTTGGTGTAAGGGGTAACTAGCGTGTTGATGTTAGGGGTAACTAGCGTGTTCGTGTAAGGGGTAACTAGCGTGTTGGTGTAAAGGGTAACTAGCGTGTTGATGTTAGGGGTAACTATCGTGTTGGTGTAAGGGGTAGCTAGCGTGTTGATGTTAGGGGTAACTAGCGTGTTGATGTTAGGGGTAACTAGCGTGTTAGTGTAAGGGGTAACTATCGTGCTGACAGGTTTGCCAAGTGTCGCGTACGGAAGGGCCCTGGATTACGTTGTCATTCTGAATGCCCTCATGGTCGTTGCACGATAATCCAACCCCAAATACCACTCTGATTCAACAACCATGGACACACCGAATGAATATAATGCCAAGTTCGGAGATGCCAGACGAGAGCACTATACAGGAAGCCAAGGAAACTTGTCAACCAACACAATAATGGTCTCGTTAGTCGCTGCATGTTGCGTGATAGACTTCCGAATAGATTTGAGCACTTATGGACTTGTAAGTAAAGTAAAGTACACCCGTCACGCCAATTGGCGTATAGGTAATATGGTGTTAGTGACCATAAATTTTACATACCTTTGGCACATGATTTTTGGGGTGATGTGGTCGATATTACGCCCGTGTCGCTTCACTTTCCCAGAAAAAAATCCGGTACCCATTTAAGGCTGGGTGAACCTGAAGCCGTCGGTTGGGATCGAACCCTACCTCTTGTCCTTTGTAGTCCAGTTCACTAACCACTGAGCTATCACGACTCCACTTATGGACTTGTCGGAAGCGCAAAAAGATGACCTGCAGACTAAATTAAAACTAAACAAACAGTTCTTTAATCCAATCGTATATAAACTGTAGCGTTGAGGTGAGCTGCAGTTTTCTGTCTTGGGTCGTGTATACTGCAATCACAGTTGTTGCCCGGGACGGTAAGGGTTTCAGTAAACTTGTCTATCGTCTGACTCGCCATTTCTGGCGTTCTGAATCCAATCGGCCGCTGTTGTAGATATGACATGTGTTCGGTCAGGCTTCTTTCTCTTGAGATGGCCAAAGCACTTTAGTTAATTTTCTGTGCTTCACTTAAGTTGAGCGCCGGCTGTTCTCATCATACTGTCCTTTCCTTGGACATTTATCAATACCTTCAAGCGGGCGTGGCCGAGCGGGTTCCAACCAGCCGGAAGTCAGTCACATTTTAATTTAAATCAAGTTATTTTTTTTAATTGGTGCATGGAAGGGAGAAATAAAAGCCATGTTTACTATGAGGTGACTGCACTAAACTTTTAGTCTTTATTTCTGGTCTGTCAGTTCATATCAATCAATCAATCAATCAATCAATCAGTCAATCAATCAATCAGTCAATCAATCAATCAATCAATCAATCAGTCAATCAATAAATCAATCAGTCAATCAATCAATCAATCAATTAAACCCCTTTAGGTCAATAATTTGATTATGCATTTGTGTGCATGGCTATGTTAGTCACATCTCATATCTTTGTGTGCATGTCTATGTTAGGCATATGTCATATCTTTGTGTGTGCATGTCTATGTCAGTCATATATCATATCTTTATGCGCATGTTTATGTTAGGCATGTATCATATATCTTGGTGTGTGTCAGTGTTAGTCATGCCTCGTATCGCTGTGTTCATGTCTGTATTAGTCACATCTCATATCTTTGTGTGTGCATGTCTGTGTTAGTCACATCTCATATCTTTGTGTGTGCATGTCTGTGTTAGTCACCTCTAGTGACTCGGGCAGATGGTGCTCGTAAACCTGGGAAGGCAGACCATCTAAGGGCAGAATCCCCTTCAGAAATGATCATCTGTTGCCTTGCAGGTAGATTGGGGACAATCAAAGGCTAAGGAAAGCAAACCTGAATAAAATGCTGACTGAAATCGGATGCACTGGGCCACTG
The DNA here is from genome assembly GCA_032433765.1 of Megaustenia siamemsis. Lineage (NCBI taxonomy): Eukaryota > Metazoa > Mollusca > Gastropoda > Stylommatophora > Ariophantidae > Megaustenia > Megaustenia siamemsis. The sequence goes on from JAVIAB010000091.1 coordinate 29,136,016, forward strand.
GCGCAGAACACAGTGCAACGTTTTAACGGGTGTTCAATCGGAGTGGATCTGGCAGACTCTAATCGTGATGTTCTGTTTGTGGGGGCGATCAACACACTTAACCTGACAGCTGACTTCATGTGAGAGTCTGGAATCCTACTCTGATCGAGCCCTGATCGCAGAGAGAGAGAGAGAGAGAGAGAGAGAGAGAGAGAGAGAGAGATCAATAATTTGAAAGAAAGGCAACAGACACGATCTCTCCATCCATCCCTATTCTTGAACATTTGCTTTACTTTTCTCAAATCAAGGTCAATCTTCTTTAGAATTTCCTGATTTTTCTTGTCCATGTATGTCCTGGGCCTCCCTGCCTTTTCTTTCCCCGTATGTTCAAAGATAGTGTCTGCCTTGCTATTCTGGGTTCAGGCTTTTTTAGTGTGTGCCCAATCCACCTCAATTTTATATTCATAATCTGATGCTCTATTGTCCATTGTTTTGTTTTATTTCCAGATATCTCCATTGTTTATCTTGTTGTATCATCTGATGTTGAGAACTTTCCTCAAGCTGTTGTCGATAAATGTTTGTCATTTTTGTTTTTGAGTTCACATCGGTAGAGCCTGTGGGCAAATTGTTTTATGTGCGGTGATGATGATTTGATAATTGACAATTAGCAGACCCTAGCATGGGATTACCCTGGGATAGATCGGCTTTTCTTCTTTAGGGCCTTAACCCACATGTTGAGATCTTCCACATGTTGAGATCTTCCACATGTTGAGTTCTTCTATATGTAGAGATTCAACATGTTGAGATCTTCCACATGTTGAGATCTTCCACATGTTGAAATCTTCCACATGTTGAGATCTTCCACATGTTGAGATCTTCCACATTTTGAAATCTTTCACATGTTGAGATCTTCCACATGTTGAAATCTTTCTTTCACAAATTGAGATCTTCCACATGTTGAAATCTTCCACATGTTGAGATCTTCCACATGTAGAGATTTTCCACATTTTTGAGATCTTCCACATGTTGAGATCTTCCACATGTAGAGATCTTCCACATTTTGAAATCTTCCACATGTTGAGATCTTCTACATGTTGAAATCTTCCACATGTTGAGATCTTCTACATGTTGAAATCTTTCTTTCACATATTGAGATCTTCCACATGGCGCCTTTGATGCGAATATTCTTAAAAGCCAGGCATGCTATTTTTACTGTAATTTTCATTTATAACAACGACCTTTGCTTTTTTTTTTTTTCCTACTCCGGACTTGGTCACAAGCAACTAAACAAGCTCTCATTCTAATTTCATTATATTTTCTTGTTTTGATATCTTATTATCAGTTTTCTATGTGATGTTAATTGTATTCATTTACATATCTGTGTATGTGTTGTTTCTTGCTGAAGGCCTAATGAGCAACACCGTCGTTCGATTCTGTGCTAATGTTGAACTTTAACCATCCAATTTTTTTTTTCAAATTTTGTTTTCATTTCTCTTCCTCTGTCCGTGGCCACTCCGTTCACCATCATCTTTGCGTGCCTTCTCCGCATCGAAGGTTGGCTACCATGGAGCGCCATTCCACTGTCTCTTGCTTTGATGGTGCAGATTGTCATAGGCTGACTTGTCAATCTTTTGATGTTACTCGTCCATGTTAGTCTTGGTCTGCCTCTGCCTCTTTTTACCTTGTATTTTCCCCTCTAATATTACTTTTATTAGACTGTTGTGTCTTTTAACATGACCACAAAATTATTTGCTATGTTATTTCTTCTTTTCTTTTCTTTCATCGTGTATTCTCTTTCTCAATGAATCTGTCTGCTTCTTGTTTGAGGTCGCTCCGTTACAAATCAGAAAAGTCGGGTCTCTAAATCGCTCCACTTCTCTTTAAATCTCCCCTTACCCCGCTCCACCCTCTACCTAACCTCTTGACCTCGAACGGAAAACATCCATCACTTTTATCGATCTGGAGCTAGTCTATCCACTCAAAAGGTCAATGCCCATTGGTCCACTGACTTAGGACAATGCCATCGAATCCTGCCCTCTGCCTCTCCTCGAGATAACTCTAATGAGATTAAGGCTGGCCCGACGTTGCCCTACTTCCATTACGGCCCCGGAACGGTCAGAACTAATTCCTTTTGTAGAAGGTCTCATGGAACGAGAGAGATAATGGGAGCACTTGGCTGTCGGACCTGAGGCGTGAAGTCGCTGACACTCGGCAGATAAAGCACGCGGTAGGAAATGTCACTTCTTCCATTAGTCTCTGAGTTAAAATTAGTCAGGTACCCATTATCACCATCTGTCTTAGTCTGATAGCGTACATCACGGTCTGTTTCAGTGTGGTTCATACCTCCACAGATGATGCCTGTCGCCACCACAATTAGTAGCTCTATACTTCCCCGGCTTGCCCCCCGGGTCACAGAGTCTAATCGTGTCTGATAGGATCCAATGTAGTCACTGTACATTTTATTGAAGTAAGTAGACTCCGAGTAGTATTCGTTCGTGTCAAGAAAATGATTTACTTTATAATGTTTGACGATGCAATTTATTTAATTTCTCAGCATTTACTTATCCTTAGGTCCGTTGCAAAACTCAAACTTCTGTACAAAATTATATAATTTAATAACTGTTTGGTTTCAATTGTTGACATTATGTATGTAAACTGTTTATTTTCATTACATTAAATTTAAAAAAAAAACAACAACATTGGAAACAGTTTAAATTTTTGTCTTATTTGCGTTATATACAAACAAATACTCATAATGATACTGGTCAAATAAAATATTTACCGTTTCTACTGGTCAACACTACACGCGATAGTGACAAATAAAATATTTACCGTTTCTACTGGGCAACACTACACGCGATAGTGACAAATATAATATTTACCGTTTCTACTGGGCAACACTACACGCGACAGTGACAAATAAAATATTTACCGTTTCTACTGGGCAACACTACACGCGACAGTGACAAATAAAATATTTACCGTTTCTACTGGGCAACACTACACGCGACAGTGACAAATAAAATATTTACCGTTTCTACTGGGCAACACTACACGCGACAGTGACAAATAAAATATTTACCGTTTCTACTGGGCAACACTACACGCGACAGTGACAAATAAAATATTTACCGTTTCTACTGGGCAACACTACACGCGACAGTGACAAATAAAATATTTACCGTTTCTACTGGTCAACACTACACGCGACAGTGACAAATAAAATATTTACCGTTTCTACTGGTCAACACTACACGCGACAGTGACAAATACAATATTTACCGTTTCTACTGGTCAACACTACACGCGACAGTGACAAAAAAATATTTACCGTTTCTACTGGTCAACACTACACGCGACAGTGACAAATAAAATATTTACAGTTTCTACTGGTCAACACTACACGCGACAGTGACAAATAAAATATTTACCGTTTCTACTGGTCAACACTACACGCGACAGTGACAAATAAAATATTTACAGTTTCTACTGGTCAACACTACACGCGACAGTGACAAATAAAATATTTACCGTTTCTACTGGTCAACACTACACGCGACAGTGACAAATAAAATATTTACCGTTTCTACTGGTCAACACTACACGCGACAGTGACAAATAAAATATTTACCGTTTCTACTGGTCAACACTACACGCGACAGTGACAAATAAAATATTTACCGTTTCTACTGGTCAACACTACACGCGACAGTGACAAATAAAATATTTACCGTTTCTACTGGGCAACACTACACGCGACAGTGACAAATAAAATATTTACCGTTTCTACTGGGCAACACTACACGCGACAGTGACAAATAAAATATTTACCGTTTCTACTGGGCAACACTACACGCGACAGTGACAAATAAAATATTTACCGTTTCTACTGGGCAACACTACACGCGACAATGACAAATAAAATATTTACCGTTTCTACTGGGCAAAACTACACGCGACAGTGACAAATAAAATATTTACCGTTTCTACTGGGCAACACTACACGCGACAGTGACAAATAAAATATTTACCGTTTCTACTGGTCAACACTACACGCGACAGTGACAAATAAAATATTTACCGTTTCTACTGGTCAACACTACACGCGACAGTGACAAATAAAATATTTACCGTTTCTACTGGTCAACACTACACGCGATAGTGAAAAATAAAATATTTACAGTTTCTACTGGTCAACACTACACGCGACAGTGACAAATAAAATATTTACCGTTTCTACTGGTCAACACTACACGCGGCAGTGACAAATAAAATATTTACCGTTTCTACTGGTCAACACTACACGCGACAGTGACAAATAAAATATTTACCGTTTCTACTGGTCAACACTACACGGGACAGTGACAAATAAAATATTTACCGTTTCTACTGGTCAACACTACACGCGACAGTGACAAATAAAATATTTACCGTTTCTACTGGTCAACACTATACGCGACAGTGACAAATAAAATATTTACCGTTTCTACTGGTCAACACTACACGCGACAGTGACAAATAAAATATTTACCGTTTCTACTGGTCAACACTACACGCGACAGTGACAAATAAAATATTTACCGTTTCTACTGGTCAAAACTACACGCGATAGTGACAAATAAAATATTTACCGTTTCTACTGGGCAACACTACACGCGACAGTGACAAATAAAATATTTACCGTTTCTACTGGTCAACACTACACGCGACAGTGACAAATAAAATATTTACCGTTTCTACTGGTCAACACTACACGCGACAGTGACAAATAAAATATTTACCGTTTCTACTGGTCAACACTACACGCGACAGTGACAAATAAAATATTTACCGTTTCTACTGGTCAACACTACACGCGATAGTGAAAAATAAAACATTTACCGTTTCTACTGGTCAACACTACACGCGATAGTGACAAATAAAATATTTACCGTTTCTACTGGTCAACACTACACGCGACAGTGACAAATAAAATATTTACCGTTTCTACTGGTCAACACTACACGCGACAGTGACAAATAAAATATTTACCGTTTCTACTGGTCAACACTACACGCGACAGTGACAAATACAATATTTACCGTTTCTACTGGTCAACACTACACGCGACAGTGACAAATACAATATTTACCGTTTCTACTGGGCAACACTACACGCGACAGTGACAAATAAAATATTTACCGTTTCTACTGGTCAACACTACACGCGACAGTGACAAATAAAATATTTACCGTTTCTACTGGTCAACACTACACGCGACAGTGACAAATAAAATATTTACCGTTTCTACTGGTCAACACTACACGCGACAGTGACAAATAAAATATTTACCGTTTCTACTGGTCAACACTACACGCGACAGTGACAAATAAAATATTTACCGTTTCTACTGGTCAACACTACACGCGACAGTGACAAATAAAATATTTACCGTTTCTACTGGTCAACACTACACGCGATAGTGACAAATAAAATATTTACCGTTTCTACTGGGCAACACTACACGCGACAGTGACAAATAAAATATTTACCGTTTCTACTGGTCAACACTACACGCGACAGTGACAAATAAAATATTTACCGTTTCTACTGGTCAACACTACACGCGACAGTGACAAATAAAATATTTACCGTTTCTACTGGTCAACACTACACGCGACAGTGACAAATAAAATATTTACCGTTTCTACTGGTCAACACTACACGCGACAGTGACAAATAAAACATTTACCGTTTCTACTGGTCAACACTACACGCGATAGTGACAAATAAAATATTTACCGTTTCTACTGGTCAACACTACACGCGACAGTGACAAATAAAATATTTACCGTTTCTACTGGTCAACACTACACGCGACAGTGACAAATACAATATTTACCGTTTCTACTGGGCAACACTACACGCGACAGTGACAAATAAAATATTTACCGTTTCTACTGGTCAACACTACACGCGACAGTGACAAATAAAATATTTACCGTTTCTACTGGTCAACACTACACGCGACAGTGACAAATAAAATATTTACCGTTTCTACTGGGCAACACTACACGCGACAGTGACAAATAAAATATTTACCGTTTCTACTGGTCAACACTACACGCGACAGTGACAAATAAAATATTTACAGTTTCTACTGGTCAACACTAAACGCGACAGTGACAAATAAAATATTTACCGTTTCTACTGGTCAACACTACACGCGACAGTGACAAATAAAATATTTACCGTTTCTACTGGGCAACACTACACGCGACAGTGACAAATAAAATATTTACCGTTTCTACTGGTCAACACTACACGCGACAGTGACAAATAAAATATTTACCGTTTCTACTGGTCAACACTACACGCGACAGTGACAAATAAAATATTTACCGTTTCTACTGGGCAACACTACACGCGACAGTGACAAATAAAATATTTACCGTTTCTACTGGGCAACACTACACGCGACAGTGACAAATAAAATATTTACCGTTTCTACTGGGCAACACTACACGCGACAGTGACAAATAAAATATTTACCGTTTCTACTGGGCAACACTACACGCGACAGTGACAAATAAAATATTTACCGTTTCTACTGGGCAACACTACACGCGACAGTGACAAATAAAATATTTACCGTTTCTACTGGGCAACACTACACGCGACAGTGACAAATAAAATATTTACCGTTTCTACTAGTCAACACTACACGCGACAGTGACAAATAAAATATTTACCGTTTCTACTGGTCAACACTACACGCGACAGTGACAAATAAAATATTTACCGTTTCTACTGGTCAACACTACACGCGATAGTGACAAATAAAATATTTACAGTTTCTACTGGTCAACACTACACGCGGCAGTGACAAATAAAATATTTACCGTTTCTACTGGTCAACACTACACGCGGCAGTGACAAATAAAATATTTACAGTTTCTACTGGTCAACACTACACGCGACAGTGACAAATAAAATGTTTACCGTTTCTACTGGTCAAAACTACACGCGACAGTGACAAATAAAATATTTACCGTTTCTACTGGTCAACACTACACGCGACAGTGACAAATAAAATATTTACCGTTTCTACTGGTCAACACTATACGCGACAGTGACAAATAAAATATTTACCGTTTCTACTGGTCAACACTACACGCGACAGTGACAAATAAAATATTTACCGTTTCTACTGGTCAACACTACACGCGACAGTGACAAATAAAATATTTACCGTTTCTACTGGTCAACACTACACGCGACAGTGACAAATAAAATATTTACCGTTTCTACTGGTCAACACTACACGCGATAGTGACAAATAAAATATTTACCGTTTCTACTGGGCAACACTACACGCGACAGTGACAAATAAAATATTTACCGTTTCTACTGGTCAACACTACACGCGACAGTGACAAATAAAATATTTACCGTTTCTACTGGTCAACACTACACGCGACAGTGACAAATAAAATATTTACCGTTTCTACTGGTCAACACTACACGCGACAGTGACAAATAAAATATTTACCGTTTCTACTGGTCAACACTACACGCGACAGTGACAAATAAAACATTTACCGTTTCTACTTGTCAACACTACACGCGATAGTGACAAATAAAATATTTACCGTTTCTACTGGTCAACACTACACGCGACAGTGACAAATAAAATATTTACCGTTTCTACTGGTCAACACTACACGCGACAGTGACAAATAAAATATTTACCGTTTCTACTGGTCAACACTACACGCGACAGTGACAAATAAAATATTTACCGTTTCTACTGGTCAACACTACACGCGACAGTGACAAATAAAATATTTACCGTTTCTACTGGTCAACACTACACGCGACAGTGACAAATAAAATATTTACCGTTTCTACTGGTCAACACTACACGCGACAGTGACAAATAAAATATTTACCGTTTCTACTGGTCAACACTACACGCGATAGTGACAAATAAAACATTTACCGTTTCTACTGGTCAACACTACACGCGATAGTGACAAATAAAATATTTACCGTTTCTACTGGTCAACACTACACGCGACAGTGACAAATAAAATATTTACCGTTTCTACTGGTCAACACTACACGCGACAGTGACAAATACAATATTTACCGTTTCTACTGGGCAACACTACACGCGATAGTGACAAATAAAATATTTACCGTTTCTACTGGTCAACACTACACGCGACAGTGACAAATAAAATATTTACCGTTTCTACTGGTCAACACTACACGCGACAGTGACAAATAAAATATTTACCGTTTCTACTGGGCAACACTACACGCGACAGTGACAAATAAAATATTTACCGTTTCTACTGGTCAACACTACACGCGACAGTGACAAATAAAATATTTCTGCGCCTTTAAAATGAGTTCGAGCCAGAAGAAAGTTTTCAATATAAGCACGATGGTAGTTATTTGGCACGAATCCGTGCAATAAATCCATGCAAATTATTATCAATTTTTTTTTCTATGCGTGTAATGTGTGACCAGTAGAAACTGTAAACATTCTATTTGACTACTATTATTATGTGTTTTTGTTTGTATATACCGCAGATAGAACTAAATTAAACCGTCTATTTGTTTCCAATGATTAAAAAAAAATATATATAGCATTATGACAATAAACAGTTTACATAAAAATGTCAGCAATTAAAACCAAACAGTTATTAAGTTATAGCATTTTGAAGAGGGCCATGTGTTGTGCAATGGCCTATGGAAATGATTTGTGTCCCTATTTTGTCCCAACCCAAATATTTTAATTACAAATGTTTTGTTGATTGGACATAGTTATCAAAACATTTATTTTCTTTGTTATTTTTTAAATTAATTTCTTAATTATTGGTGTATCAGTCATTGTAGTGTTTAATATTACAGTATATTTGTTGTACTTTACAAATGATATGCGAAATACAATTGTTTCTCAGTTGTAAGTTCATTCATAAGAAATGAGCATTACATTGTGACAATACACTTGTGGCATAAACATTTTACATAGAAAACATTAGTAGTAGCCTCCGTCAGTCATAGTTGACTATGGATTTTTCAGCGCCCCTAGAAATGTTATTCCTTCTTTTCTTTTCTTTCGTCTTGTATTCTTGTTCTCCATGAATATGCCTGCTTCTTGTTTGAGGTGAACCTTTAGAGTGTGTTTGCAGATATTGCGGTCTGCAGCTATGTCTTCCCATTCTGCAGGGTTTATGTTCAGAGTCCTCTTGTCGCATTTACACACGTCAACAAATCGAAGTTTTGGGCGCCCCCTAGTTCTTTTACCATCTGTCAGTTGTCCGTAGAGTATATCTTTCGGTATGCGGCCATCTTTCATAGGGTGTACATGGTCAAGCCAGTGTAACCGACGTAATAGAAAACATTATTGATGTCATTATTCTTTGTACTTGACGTCACCACATGTTGTTGTCTTTAAGCATTCGTAAAAACAAAAAGAATTTGTGACGTTAAACTGTTTCACCTACCTACATATTCAGAGGTTTTTTTGTTCGAGATCCATCCTTCTAAGAGAATATTGAAAAATGTGTGTATGGTGTATAGACAGACAGACATGCAGACAGACAGATAGACAGGCAGGCAAACAGGCAGACAGACAGGCAAGCAGGCAGACAGACAGACATACAAAAAAGGCAGGCAGGCAGGCAGACAGGTAAACTGACGGACGGACGGACAGACCGATAGGCGGAAAGATTGATTGATTGATGGATGGATGGATGGATGGATGGATGGATGGATGGATGGATGGATTGATGGATAGATGGATAGAAGGATAGAATCAACTCTCCTTACTTATTTCGATAGAATTATCTCACATTAAATAGATGGAATCAACTCACCCTATATAGATGAATCAACTCACCCTATATAGATGAATTAGCTCACCCTATATAGATATAATGAACTCACCTATTATAGATGAATCAACTCACCCTATATAGATGAATCAGCTCACCCTATATAGATATAATTAACTCACCCTACATAGATGAATCAACTCACCCTATATAGATGAATCAGCTCACCCTATATAGATGAATCAACTCACCTTATATAGATGAATCAACTCACCCTATATAGACGAATCAGCTCACCCTATATAGATATAATGAACTTACCCTATATAGATGAATCAACTCACTTTATATAGATGAATCAACTCACCCTATATAGATGAATCAACTCACCCTACATAGATATAATCAACTCACCCTACATAGATGAATCAAGTCACCCTATATAGATATAATCAACTAACCCTATATAGATGAATCAACTCAACCTATATAGATGAATCAACTCACCCTATACAAACAACATCTGAAAGTTTAATGGTCCTCACATTTGACCCAGTTTGTCAATGTCCTAGAGGGCAATATTAGCTTCATGAGGGACATCTGAAAGTTTAATGGTCCTCACATTTGACCCAGTTTGTTAATGTCCTAGAGGACAATATTAGCTTCCTGAGGGGCATCTGAAAGTTTAATGGTCCTCACATCTGACCCGGTTTGTCAATGTCCTAGAGGACAGTATAAGCGACCTGACGGACATCTGAAAGTTTAATGGTCCTCACATTTGACCCAGTTTGTCAATGTCCTAGAGGACAGTATAAGCGACCTGACGGACATCTGAAAGTTTAATGGTCCTCACATCTGACCCAGTTTGTCAATGTCCTAGAGGACAGTATAAGCGACCTGACGGACATCTGAAAGTTTAATTGTCCTCACATTTGACCCAGTTTGTCAATGTCCTAGAGGACAGTATCATCGACCTGACGGACATCTGAAAGTTTAATGGTCCTCACATTTGACCCAGTTGATCAATGTCCTAGAGGACAGTATAAGCGACCTGACGGACATCTGAAAGTTTAATGGTCCTCACATCTGACCCAGTTTGTCAATGTCCTAGAGGATAGTATAAGCGACCTGACGGACATCTGAGAGTTTAATGGTCCTCACATTTGACCCGGTTTGTCTATGTCCTAGAGGACAGTATAAGCGACCTGACGGACATCTGAAAGTTTAATGGTCTTCACATCTGACCCAGTTGATCAATGTCCTAGAGGACAGTATAAGCGACCTGACGGACATCTGAAAGTTTAATGGTCCTCACATTTGACCCGGTTTGTCAATGTCCTAGAGGACAGTATTAGCGACCTGAGGGACATCTGAAAGTTTGAATGTTTTTTAATTTCTTTTCGCTTTGACCACACTTGTTAATCTGTCACCAGAACCACTGCGGCGAGGTGGAGTAGAGTATTGATCAGCTATATTTCACTTAACCTTTTTCCTCCCTCTGTTCATTCATGGTCAACGCCGAGAGGCTTTCAGCCGGAATGGTATGGAAGGCGTTCCTATCAGCTTTCTAAAAAACCGTATGGCTGCAGCCATTTATAGCATTCTGGTCTGGTGACTCGGTGTTATAAGCGTCTGGCGCTGCTCAATAGTCGATACAGCTCATGAACGCACCAGGTTTCCAAGCTCACAATCATCTCCCACATGTTGGCCAGTAAAACATATTTCCTTGTACGGAAATCACAATAGTCCTCTACAACGATCGTCAGACAGAGTCTACCATTTCTGCCCTGTGTGCCTTCTACAGCTGGAAAGGATAATACATTAGACAGACAGACAGACAAGACTGACAGGCAGACAGACAGACAAGACTGGCAGACAGACAGACAGACAGACAGACAGACAGACAGACAGACAGACAGACAGACAGACAGACAGACAAGACTGGCAGGCAGACAGACAAGACAAGAGGCAGGCAGGCAAAAAGACCGATATATAGTAATCCCATAAGGAGCACGGTTATAACACCGTTATACATACACATATTTGTTTACATTATAAGATAATACTGCATAATTGTAATTCAGTTCCTTGATTGAGATTGTTGGTGGGGCAGATCTGGCTGTGACCATTAGTTGTGGCACGGTGGTAGGGTGGTAGATGCTTCTGTCTAATATTTGCTCCATTTGTCGGTCATCATCATCATCAAGTGCTGGCGTAGGTGATCATGTCTCTCCACAACTTTCGATCTCGATAGTTATTTATCATTTCTGTTGTTGACCTTCTGCCAAGCCATTCTCATAAGCTGTCTGGTATCTTTTCTCTTTGCTTCCCTCTATCTCTTTGTCTCTCAATTTTTCCAGTTGTTACAATATATTCCAGCTGTTCTCTTCTCATTACAAGGCCACAAAATGATGATTGTTTCTTCCTAATATTGGAAATTAACTCTCTTTTTGATTTGGTCTCTTTCAGAACATTTTCATTACTCTTCTTAGATGTCCATGGTATTCTCAACATTCTTCTGTAAAACCACATTTCTACAGACTCCAGTGATTTTCTTGTCCTATTGTCCATGATTCACATCTATATGTTAAGACTGAACTGCTTTGGTACTGAGAATGTAAACGGTTTATGTTATAGTTTATCTTATAAGCAATAGAAACCACCAGTTTTGAATTTTCTTTATCTAGTCGCTTGAACGCTTTGATTATTCTTAGAGCAGGAAAGATGAAAAGGTCGTTGAGCTAGCTAGAAAGTTAAATCTCATGAATAAAACCATTAGGATCAAGTTGTTGAAGCAACAAATAGCCTGCCATTGTGTTCTGTAATCCACAATGTTCACTTCATTACTTCATTCTTTAATGGCTTGCTATTGTTTTTGCCATCTTTCTTTCGCTACATAGATATGGCTTTTGGCGTCTTGACAAACGGTTGGTAGCAAGCAATCGTGATATATCAGTAATATGGTGAAAATATTTGTGTCTTATGCTAGATACTGCTTTATGCTAGAACAGCCTCTCTCGTTACTGAATCTGCCAATATTGGATAGACAGATCCATCCGCAGAACGAACAAGGTGTATTTGTAGTGCCTGGTCTCGTCTCCTTTCTCCTGCGCATTTCATCTATTGAATTTGATATCAGCACTGTCTCGAAAGTTACTGTGCCATTTTTTATTTTTTTTCTCTCCGTGTGCTACCATCTGCAGCCAGATTTTCCCAGTTTCTTTCACTGATAGACAATTCCTTTACGGAAGCCATGTAAACATCCTTATATCTCAGCACTGGTCTGCCCTATGGTCTCTTTACGTCCTTAAGTTCGCCATACAATATTTGTTTGAGAATACGATTATTTTCCATTATTCTTACATGACCCATACACCTTAGTCTTCGACTCCAAAGTGTTGCCATGATGGTTGAGGGTTTGGCTCGTTGTAAGATATTAGAGTTGGTTACGCTGTCCTGCCATTTGATGTTCATAATCTTTAAGTGTTGCCATGATGGATGAGGGTTTGGCTCGTTGTAAGATATTAGAGTTGGTTACGCTGTCCTGCCATTTGATGTTCATAAACTTTTCTTCTGCCCTGCATAGGTAGTCCAAAGTTTCTGATCCGTATAGAAGATGCAGAAGATACTTACAACAGAGTGACCTTTGACTATCTCATGCCCATGCTTCTGGAACTTGAGATACATCCTCCTATTAGAAGATGGATTGTGACGTCATTGTTGCAAAAGAAGGTGGCTCTCAGATGCCACAGCTGGTCACCAGAGTCGACTGATATGTGCCCAGGACTATCTCAAGTCCCTCCGCTGTCATCAGTCCTTTTCAATGTGTACACTGTGATAGTTACTGCTCAACAACTGGATGGCAAAGGGAGACCACTATCCTTCGTAGATGATATATTGATGTAATGATAGGGCAGAGACAGAAATGAGATCAGTAAGTGTCAGCAAATCGAACTTGATCGCGTCACGTCATGATGTAACACCTCTATAGCTCAAACCAAGTCAAGCAACAGAAGCATGGTTCTCTCGTAACTATCGTATTGTTAACACAGGCCTACCAACTGTAAGAGTATGTAGCGAGGAGGTTAGTAGAACCAACATTCAGTCGCAGCTTGTGCTTCAAAAGACATATTGATCACGTGATTTCTAGAGCTCGCAAGGGACCGTTGGTGATGAGAGTGATGGCAGCTGCTGGTATCGAACAACGTTTGTTGGTAGGTTTGTATCGGGGACTATTCTTCAAGTCTATTGAACAACGTTTGTTGGTAGGTTTGTACCGGGGACTATTCTTCAAGTCTATTGAACAACGTTTGTTGGTAGGTTTGTACCGGGGACTATTCTTCAAGTCTATTGAACAACGTTTGTTGGTAGGTTTGTATCGGGGACTATTCTTCAAGTCTATTGAACAACGTTTGTTGGTAGGTTTGTATCGGGGACTATTCTTCAAGTCTATTGAACAACGTTTGTTGGTAGGTTTGTACCGGGGACTGTTCTTCAAGTCTATTGAACAACGTTTGTTGGTAGGTTTGTATCGGGGACTATTCTTCAAGTCTATTGAACAACGTTTGTTGGTAGGTTTGTATCGGGGACTATTCTTCAAGTCTATTGAACAACGTTTGTTGGTAGGTTTGTACGGGGACTATTCTTCAAGTCTATTGAACAACGTTTGTTGGTAGGTTTGTACCGGGGACTATTCTTCAAGTCTATTGAACAACGTTTGTTGGTAGGTTTGTATCGGGGACTATTCTTCAAGTCTATTGAACAACGTTTGTTGGTAGGTTTGTATTGGGGACTATTCTTCAAGTCTATTGAACAACGTTTGTTGGTAGGTTTGTACCGGGGACTGTTCTTCAAGTCTATTGAACAACGTTTGTTGGTAGGTTTGTATCGGGGACTATTCTTCAAGTCTATTGAACAACGTTTGTTGGTAGGTTTGTATCGGGGACTATTCTTCAAGTCTATTGAACAACGTTTGTTGGTAGGTTTGTACCGGGGACTATTCTTCAAGTCTATTGAACAACGTTTGTTGGTAGGTTTGTATCGGGGACTATTCTTCAAGTCTATTGAACAACGTTTGTTGGTAGGTTTGTACCGGGGACTATTATTCAAGTCTATTGAACAACGTTTGTTGGTAGGTTTGTACCGGGGACTATTCTTCAAATCTATTGAACAACGTTTGTTGGTAGGTTTGTATCGGGGACTATTCTTCAAGTCTATTGAACAACGTTTGTTGGTAGGTTTGTATCGGGGACTATTCTTCAAGTCTATTGAACAACGTTTGTTGGTAGGTTTGTACCGGGGACTATTCTTCAAGTCTATTGAACAACGTTTGTTGGTAGGTTTGTATCGGGGACTATTCTTCAAGTCTATTGAACAACGTTTGTTGGTAGGTTTGTATCGGGGACTATTCTTCAAGTCTATTGAACAACGTTTGTCGGTAGGTTTGTATCGGGGACTATTCTTCAAGTCTATTGAACAACGTTTGTCGGTAGGTTTGTATCGGGGACTATTCTTCAAGTCTATTGAACAACGTTTGTTGGTAGGTTTGTATCGGGGACTATTCTTCAAGTCTATTGAACAACGTTTGTTGGTAGGTTTGTATCGGGGACTATTCTTCAAGTCTATTGAACAACGTTTGTTGGTAGGTTTGTACCGGGGACTATTCTTCAAGTCTATTGAACAACGTTTGTTGGTAGGTTTGTATCGGGGACTATTCTTCAAGTCTATTGAACAACGTTTGTTGGTAGGTTTGTACCGGGGACTATTATTCAAGTCTATTGAACAACGTTTGTTGGTAGGTTTGTACCGGGGACTATTCTTCAAATCTATTGAACAACGTTTGTTGGTAGGTTTGTATCGGGGACTATTCTTCAAGTCTATTGAACAACGTTTGTTGGTAGGTTTGTACCGGGGACTATTCTTCAAGTCTATTGAACACGTCATGGCCATCCTCACTATTAGTGAGTCTCATATACATAAACTCGAAAAAGTGCAAAATGAGGCGCATTATTGTGGGCTGCACGAGAGATACTGATTATTTTTTTTTTATTTGCCCACCAGTAAAATGGCGTTGAAGAGATAGCAGTTTGTGTTGTGCTGTGGTTTACACATCGCCTTGATATGTGTACCCTTGTACACATCACATTCTTATCTTGCTTACTGCTACTCTTTGATCTCTTCTAGCGGTGCCAGACTAAGATCTTTCTATTCAGAGTGAGCATGTGGAGTTATATAGGGTCTTGACCACTTTTGTTTTACAAATCCTCGAGCCAATAGCCAGGAGTAATTCGATGGCTGATGTCACTGCATGGGTCGGTGGCTGATGTCACTGCATGAGTCGATGGCTGATGTCACTGCATGGGTCGGTGGCTGATGTCACTGCACGAGTCGGTGGCTGATGTCACTGCACGAGTCGGTGGCTGATGTCACTGCATGGGTCGGTGGCTGATGTCACTGCACGAGTCGGTGGCTGATGTCACTGCACGGGTCGGTGGCTGATGTCACTGCATGAGTCGGTGGCTGATGTCACTGCATGGGTCGGTGGCTGATGTCACTGTATGAGTCGGTGGCTGATGACACTGCATGGGTCGGTGGCTGATGTCACTGCATGGGTCGGTGGCTGATGTCACTGCATCGGTCCGTGGCTGATGTCACTGCATGGGTCGGTGGCTGATATCACTGCATGGGTCGGTGGCTGATGTCACTGCATGAGTCGGTGGCTGATGTCACTACACGAGTCGGTGGCTGATGTCACTGCATGAGTCTGGCGACAGAGATGTCAACATCATTTCTAGCAACCAAATCAGCGGATCTCAAACTATGGTTCGGAACCTCCTGGCTGTGTTGTTTTTGTTAACGATGAAGAGCCTCGTTACGTCATCTGATGGGGTAGAAGGGAAAAGGGGAGGGGGCAGAATCGAATCGCAGAAACTTTTACTACCGGAGATTTACAAACTTGTTTTTCATATTGTAAATGTCTATTGTAAAGAGTG
Source organism: Megaustenia siamemsis (assembly GCA_032433765.1). Classification (NCBI taxonomy): domain Eukaryota; kingdom Metazoa; phylum Mollusca; class Gastropoda; order Stylommatophora; family Ariophantidae; genus Megaustenia; species Megaustenia siamemsis. The sequence continues at coordinate 29,152,814 of JAVIAB010000091.1, forward strand.
GCAAAGTTTACTTGGCAATTGTAAATGCCTATTGTAAAGAGTGGCGAAGTTTACTTGGCTATTGTAAATGTCTATTGTAAAGAGTGGCAAAGTTTATTTGACTATTGTAAATGTTTATTGTAAAGAGTGGCAAAGTTTATTTGACTATTGTAAACGACTATTGCAAGGAGTGGCGAAGTTTACTTGGCTATTGTAAATGACTACTGTCATATATTGTATATTGAGTTCCTCTGTTTACTACTCATTTTTGGGCGCAATCTCCACATCAAAAGTTGCCTACCATGGAGCGCTATTTTACTAAATCTCTTATCTTCATTGCGCACATTATCATAGGGTTACCTGTCCATCTGTTATCAATCCACTTTGGTTCTTGTTCTCCCACTGCCTCATTTACTTTGGTTTACCTGTCCATCTGTTATCAATCCACTTTGGTTCTTGTTCTCCCACTGCCTCGTTTACTTTGGTTTACCTGTCCATCTGAAATCAATCCACTTTGGTTCTTGTTCTCCCACTGCCTCATTTACTTTGGTTTACCTGTCCATCTGTTATCAATCCACTTTGGTTCTTGTTCTCCCACTGCCTCGTCTACTTTGTACCTTCCGTTCCACGATGACTCTAGAAGTGTCTTGTCCCAACAATGTCAACTGTCTTCGAATTGTTTAATGCACTTTTTTTTTTTAATTATCAGTTGGTTCAACTTCCCTGTTTGTGATCTTTTTCTTCCATCCAATTCTCCCCATTTGTCTGTAAATCTGTATTTACGATATTATTTTTCTGCTATGTTTTCTAATTTAGCGTCCAATGTTTTTGCACCATATAAGGATGTTGAGAAGATGTAACATTTTACTATTCGTACATTTGTTGCAGTGTTGTTTGCTCTGATGTGACTATATTTTTTCATGTTTTTTAAATTTTTTTTTGCCATTCCTATTTTTTCGTTTTCTTCTGACTTTCATTTTCCATCATTTGTTAAGGACGCTATATTCTTGAATTCTTTCTAGGTTCTTTCCATCTGCTTTGATATCCACTTGTATATTAGGTTTGTTTTCTCTGCTTACAACCATAGTTTTAGTTTTTGGAATATTTATATCCAAACCGTATTCTTTGCCTGTGTTATTAATTTTGTTAACTACTTGTAGGTCGTCTTAGGTATATTTAAAATTATTGATTATTTCCTTTTAATGTTATTCCTGACATTCCCATGTCTTTAATGATCTGCTCAGTATGTAAGTTGAATAGACATGTTGATAGAATGTAGCCTTGTGCTACCCCACCTTTTATACCAATAAGTACAGAGTTCTCACTGTCGTATTTTGTCTTAGCTCTTTGTTCCCAGAGTTCTCACTGTTATATTTTGTCTTAGCTCTTTGTTCCCAGAGTTCTCACTGTTGTATTTTGTCTTAGATCTTTGTTCCCAAAGTTCTCACTGTTGTATTTTGTCTTAGCTCTTTGTTCCCAAAGTTTTCACTGTTGTATTTTGTCTTAGCTCTTTGTTCCCAGAGTTCTCACTGTTGTATTTTGTCTTAGCTCTTTGTTCCCAAAGTTCTCACTGTTGTATTTTGTCTTAGCTCTTTGTTCCCAAAGTTCTCACTGTTGTATTTTGTCTTAGCTCTTTGTTCCCAAAGTTCTCACTGTTGTATTTTGTCTTAGCTCTTTGTTCCTAGAGTTCTCACTGTTATATTTTGTCAAGGCAGTCACAGTTTACTGTACTAATATAAAAGGCAGTGACAGTTTACTGTATTAAAATAAAAGGTAGTAACAGTTTAATGTACAATTATAAAAGCAGTCACAATTTACTGTACTGTTATAACAGGGGCAAGTGACATTGAAAGGTTGGGAACCACTGAAGAGAAAATAATGAATCGCGTCAGAGAAACGAGAAATCAGACAACTGATGTGAGTATCTCTCAGATATACACTAAATCAAAAGCCTATCTAGTCAGGAATCCAGGTCTGATACATGTGAACATTAATTGGCCATAGACACACACCTCGCAGATAAATGCGGCAAACACCTGGGGTACATTTACATCATTCCCTGCGTCTCGACACCTGTGATCTGGAGGCTGATGTTCAAGTGTCAAGGTTGGTTATTGGAGAGTGATAAACATGACCTCGACCCGCTGCAGAAAATCAAGGGCGTTTAGACAAGAGTTTTCTAGGCGGGGCAGCTATTGAAATGGTTCGCTTGTTTGGAAAGAGCGCCAACCGATTCTGTACAACACTAAACTTGTTACTGTTATAATAAGAGAAGGTGAAGAGCCAGTGTAAGCACAGAGCGAGATGGACTGACAGCATCCGAGAAAGGCCACAGCAACATGAAATGATAATAGTTGAGGGTGCAAGAATGGCTAGAGGAAGAACTGTGTATTACACTCAACACACGAGAAGGTATAGGAACACGTGAAGAGAGACACATCATCATCATCATGTGCCATACCGGTTGGCGTAGGCGATCATGTCCTTCCACAATCTTCTATCTACAGTGCTTCGTATCAGTTTTGTTGTTGACTATTTTCCATGCCATGACGCCAAGCTATCCAGTATTTTGTCTCATTGTCGTCCGCGATCTCTCTTTCCTTTTATTTTGCCAGTTGTAACCAAGTATTCCAACTTTCTTCTTCTCATGATGTGCCCGAAAAATATTGATTGTTTCTTTCCGATGTGTTTTAGGAGCTACGTTTTTGTGTTGGCCTCTTTGAAAACTGGTCTGAACATTGGTCTTTTTAGCTGTCCAGGGAACTTTCAACATTCTTCTGAGAAATCCTATCTCTGTGTCCTCTAATCAGAGAGACACACAGAGAGATAAAGAGCAATATAATAGAGACACACAGAGAGATAAAGAGCGATATAATAGAGACACACAGAGAGATAAAGAACGATATAATAGAGACACACAGAGAGATAAAGAGCGATATAATAGAGACACACAGAGAGATAAAGAGCGATATAATAGAGACACACGGAGAGATAAAGAGCGATATAATAGAGACACACAGAGAGATAAAGAGCGATATAATAGAGACACACAGAGAGATAAAGATCGATATAATAGACACACAGTGAGATAAAGAGCGATATAATAGAGACACAGAGAGAGATAAAGAGCGATATAATAGAGACACACAGAGAGATAAAGAGCGATATAATAGAGACACACAGAGAGATAAAGAGCGATATAATAGAGACACAGAGAGAGAGAGAGATAAAGAGCGATATAATAGAGACACAGAGAGAGATAAAGAGCGATATAATAGAGACATCCATCGACTTGATGTACTCCCTACATTTATCATCAATACTTTCTGGGTAGATTTTTCCCCTATTACTTTTGCCCGGGCACGGACCAGTTTTAGCCATTACTTCTGTAATACAGAACCTTATAGGACCTCCTTTACTGACCGTTTTCCGAGAGGGTTAGACATAGAATCATACTAGCCAGAAACCAGTGGAGGGTTAAGCCAGCAAGAAAACACCGATTCCATTGTACCACCGCTTGTGCTGGGATTTGAACCCGGGACATTCTTATCCAGAGGTTGACGTCTTATCTCTAGACCACCTCCGCCCCCTTTTGACCAAGTGAGTAGTGATTAAAGATGGAAGGTAAGGTCAAGGTAAAGTACGAGACTTGAATCGCCGTCTTAGCTCACGTCACCCATAGGTGCTTGGCCGCCTATCCAGAAGTGTTCGGAGACTTCTGGATAGTGTCGCCTAAAGCATAAAAAATCACAATGCGAGACGGCATTCTTCATCTTCCCAGAGTACTACCCTAGTACCAATTTCTGCCAGCAGCTGGGTCGACCGCGGAGGGTATTTTTTTTTCAAACCACCATATAACTCACACCGCTTCCAGCGGAAATCGAACACGGGTTGTCCGAATGTCGGTGGCGTAGTCGGGTGGTTTCGAACACGGGTTGTCCGAATGTCGGTGGATTAGTCGGGTGGTTTCGAACACGGGTTGTCCGAATGTCGGTGGCGTAGTCGGGTGGTTTCGAACACGGGTTGTCCGAATTTCGGTGGCGTAGTCGGGTGGTTTCGAACACGGGTTGTCCGAATGTCGGTGGCGTAGTCGGGTGGTTTCGAACACGGGTTGTCCGAATGTCGGTGGCGTAGTCGGGTGGTTTCGAACACGGGTTGTCCGAATGTCGGTAGCGTAGTCGGGTGGTTTCCCTAACTAGGTTATCGAGGCCCCTTAAAAGATGGAAGGCAACATGGTACCTAAAAATGTCATGGAAAACTCAGAAATATCTGACAGAAATGTGCATTGACACTATTGTCTGCCCTTTTAAGGTCGACCACTAAAGAGGAATGGTCTTTGAGAGATCCCTGTAGAGGAAACATGTAAATTTGAATGTACAATTGAAAAGTTCGTCCTGCTTAATATTTGATGTTTTTGTCTTTGCACACAATGATGGTCATCATCATCATCATCATTGAGTGCCTTCTCCGCAACGAAGGTTGGCTACCATGGATCGCCATTCTACTCTGTCTCTTGCCTTGATGGTGCAGGCTGTCATAGATTGACTTGTCCATCTTTTGATGTTACTCGTCCATGTTAGTCTTGGTCTGCCTCTGCCTCTTTTACCTTGTATTTTCCCTTCCCATATTACTTTTAGTAGGCTGTTGTGTCTTTTAACATGCCCCAAAAATTTCATTTGTCTAGTCTTAATTGTATTTAGCAGTTCTATTTTTATTTTCAGTTGTTTTAAAACTTCATCGTTTGTTATCTTTTCTTTCCATCCAATTCTACCTATTCTTCTATAAATCCACATTTCAAAGGCTTAAATTTTCTGTTCTGTTTTCTTGTCTAATGTCCATGTTTCTGCTCCATACAGGAATATTGAGAAGATGTAACATTTTGCCATTCTTAGTTTCAGCCCTGTTGATATTTGTTTTGTTGTTAGTAACAATGATGGTATCAAACCTTATGAGCCTGCAGAATATAGACTAAAAGGCAAATTTATCTAGGAAAATATAGGCTTTGGCAATGAGGTGGCTTTTGCTCTAAGATTACCGGCAACTCATACTGAGACTACATCACAAACGAATAATTTCATCAATTAATTCCCAAAGTAAAAAATAATATCAATCAGAAGCTTCTAATATCAGTGGGGAAAAAGAGAAGCCACGTTGGTAAAGCATATCACAAGATCTAACGGCGTTGTCTAGATCGTCTTAGAAAAAGCGATGTCTGGTGAGAGGCGTTATTAATGGAGCAGATGGTACCAAAGACTAGACGAGGAATGTATCAGAAATATCCAGAAGTGGATTTTTAACAAATTGAATATGAAACAAAGTAGTTAGTGACTTATTCATTTATTGGCGCCCCGACATCTTAGGGCGCTGAAAGATCGGGAATGTTGACATTCTTATCTTACCATCATGTTGTGGGGCGCTGTCTTTCTCTGTTGGAGAAGACCTCACAAAAGAATACACTTCAGCTCACGGTTTTACAAATAGATTCTTTCTTTCTTTCCTTCTTTCCTTCATTCTATCTTTCTTTTTTTTCTGTTCATTTCTTCATTTTTTTTTTTTATGATAATGCTTGTGCCTCTTAGTGTCGCAGAGAGAAGGAAAGTACATGTTTGTGTCTTGATGGTACTCGCTGTTATGGCGACCTCTTGATGTTATCCATTCACTTTAGTCTGTGTTTGCCTCTACTTCCATAACCTTGCATTCTACCTTCTTACCTTCATTAATGTTGTTATCTTTCTTTAAGCGTGCGGGAAATTTTATTTGTGTTGTTCCAATTGTGATAAATAGTTGTTTCTTCATTGTCAGTTGTTTCAAGACTTCATTAAAATAGTTGTTTCTTCTTTGTCAGTTGTTTCAACACTTCATTAAAATAATTGTTTCTTCTTTGTCAGTTGTTTCAAGACTTCATTAAAATAATTGTTTCTTCATTGTCAGTTGTTTCAAGACTTCATTAAAATAGTTGTTTCTTCTTTGTCAGTTGTTTCAAGACTTCATTAAAATAATTGTTTCTTCATTGTCAGTTGTTTCAAGACTTCAGTAAAATAATTGTTTCTTCTTTGTCAGTTGTTTCAAGACTTCAGTAAAATAATTGTTTCTTCATTGTCAGTTGTTTCAAGACTTCATTAAAATAGTTGTTTCTTCTTTGTCAGTTGTTTCAAGACTTCATTGTTTTCCTCTCCAGGGGAATGCCTCCCACTCCACATCGCTGTGATCACTTCATGAAAGTTAGATTTCAAATCACTTTCACATTAGACTTGAAGAAAGTAAATACCATGTTACGCCTCTAGTAATGGGGTTTAGGGTGTATAGGGACTATATGGATACGTACATTGTTTAATCATCGGTCTTTCTTCTTTCCTTCCTCATTTATCTTTCAGCGTCGAATGGAGATAGTGTTTCTGGCCGTGTGCTTTTCTCATTTCTCCTATTGTTATGCCGCCTCCTAGTGTTTCTGGCCGTGTGCTTTTCTCATTTCTCATATTGTTGTGCCGCCTCCTAGTGTTTCTCAAATTCAATCATTCCATCTTGTTGTGGTCGACCCCTTTTATCGCACATTTATTGAAGGCTCATAGTATTGTGTATTGATCTGTCTGTCTCAACCTGTTGACCACATGGTCAACCCATTTTATCTGTATTATCATGTATTCTATGGCGGGAATTATTCATATATTTTTCTCAATTCTTCATTTCTGATCTTGTCTCAGGTTGTTTCCTGTAATGCATTTAACATAACATTTAAAACATTTCATTTGTGTAGTGACTACCTTTCTTATCACCTCTTAAGCCTAGCGTCCAGGTCCTTATTGTGTTTTAGAGTACCAGTTTTCCCTCTAATATTATTTCCTTGTTGGTCAGCTATGGTTTGACATCATCGGTACATTTGTGTATAATGTCAAGGCCGTTTTTCCTGGCAACAAGTGATCTACATCACTCGTTTAATGAAGCTCTTGGTTAATCTTGAAGTCGATCTATTAGGGGAATAGACAGGACATGTCGCTGACAGTAGATCTGTTCACTAATTACTTCCCTACTGCGATATCATTTATATAGTATGTGTGATTGTAGTCTAAAGGTTTATATTTTCAATATCGCAATACACTGTCATCCATGTCTAGTTTTTTTCTTCACATTTTGATCTGCCAATGTTAGCTAACTCTGCAACCTTATATGTTCCTTATCTTTCTCTCCAACAGAGATGAGGTTCAGAATAGCTCGGGCAAAGGTTGCATTCCGAAGTATGGGAAAAGATATTATGCAATCCGTGGTTGACAATGGGGATAAGATAAGAGTTCTTTAGTATAATGTAGAGTCGGCCTTGTCGTCTGGGATTGGAGACATGACAAGAAAAACGTAAGAGACCACGTAAATGTGGTTTTATAGAAGAATCTTTAGAATATTGTGGAGAGTTGGAAGTAGTAACGAGGATATTATCGTCATTATCATTGGATTGTAGGTCAAAGCAAAAAGAGAGCTAATTTCCAATATTAGGAAGAAACAATCATCATTATTTGGCCATGTAATGAGAAGAGAACAGCTGGAATATATCGTAACAACTGGAAAAATTGAGGGACGAAGAGATAGAGGGAAGCAAAGATGAAAAATACCAGACAGCTTAAGAGAATGGCTTGGCAGAAGGTCAACAACACAAATGATAAATAACTGCCGATTCTTGGGGCACGCGAATTGATGATGAAGTCTGCACGGATTTAGCGCCGACGCATGTAGGTTCATGCTGACCGCGACGGCTGTTAATGCGAGCCGAAAGTTGCGTCATAGGCTGCGCATCTTTTTCAAAACGCAACACGTTCACTAGAATAGTATGAACAATCAGGATGACCACTCAGTTTGTTGCTAGTCCGGGGGCTGGGCATATGTTGTAGTATACCGCCTGCAGTGACAAAAATTCAGATGGGAGAGGGAGTATCTTGGTCTACGCCCTATGGGTCGGCTACGGCTCGAAAGGTCAATAGATAGATCATCATCATCATCAAGTACCGGGCCTACTGGCGTAGGTGATCATGTCTTTCCACAACCTTCGATCTCGGCAGCTATTTATCATTTCTGTTGTTGACCTTCTGCCAAGCCATTCTCTTAAGCTGTCTGTTATTTTTTCTCTTTGCTTCCCTCTATCTCTTCGTCCCTCAATTTTTCCAGTTGTTACGATATACTCCAGCTGTTCTCTTCTCATTACATAGCCAAAAAATGATGATTGTTTCTTCCTAATATTAGAAATTAGCTCTCTTTTTGCTTTGACCTCTCTCAGAACCTCTTCATTACTCTTCTTAGCTGTCCATGGTATTCTCAACATTCTTCTGTAAAACCACATTTCTACAGACTCCAGTGATTTTCTTGTCAGTTGTCCTATTGTCCATGATTCGCATCCATATGTTAAGACTGACTCTACATAACATTTAAGAACTCTATTTCTTGTTTCTATTGTCAAAAATGGATTGCATAGTATCTTCCTCATTTTTTGGAAAGCTGCTTTTGCCTGAGCCATTCTACATCTCAATTCTTTTGGCCATCTTCCGTTTGAGGTTAACAAAGTTCCCAAATATTTAAATTCATTTACCTGTTTTAATATTGTTCCACTTGTCTTTATTTTGCACTGAGGTGATGTCTTTTTCTTTGTTGTTACCATTACCTCTGTCTTTTTGCTATTAAGGCTGAATCCTTTATTTTTGCTTTTTTTCACTATAATGTCCAACATTTCTTGTAACTCATTTTCACTTTTAACGATTAAAACTGTACATCAGCATACCTTAGATTATTTATATTATGACCTCCAATTGTTATTCCAGGCATGCCCCTTATGGATCTTAAAATAATCTCACTATAAATATTAAACAAATCTGGTGACAGCACACAATCTTGTCGAACACCCTGTTCTATTTGTTGAAACATTCCCAATTGGTTTCCAGTTCTTATGGCCGCTGTTTGTTGCCAGTACATGTTCTTCATTATTCTTAGATCTTTGCTGTCTACGTTTCTGCTTTCTAAAATTTTGATTATTTCTTAGTGCTTTACTTTGTCAAATGCTTTGGTGTAATCTATGAAACATAGGTATAGATCTGTTTTCACCTCTATGGCTCTTTCTACTAAAGATCTTATGATATAAATGGCATTGCTTGTCCCTTTATCTCTAACAAAACCACACTGTTCATCGCTAATTTCTGGACTGATTTTGTTTCGCACTCTTCGCATGATTGTTCTTAGTAATATCTTAGTCATATGACTCATAAGGCTTATTGTGCGATGATCATCGCATTCAATCGATAGATAGTGATGTCATTTCGTTCTGAAATCTAAAGTCTAACGTTCAAAGTCATAGAAATAATAGAAGGAATAAGAAAAAACACCGGAAAGACAAGTTGTTTTGAAACAAGATCGCCTACGCCAGCAGGCACAGTAACTTCATGATGATCTCTCCTTGTTGACATTAACGCGTGGTGTAAACAAAAATGGCAGCTTAGTGTCAAATTGCGCTGACTATCAATTACCTCAGTTTTCTCGGCTTCCGCCCGATCCTCACTAATGCTATTTATATTTACATCCGGGTTTTCCTGTGCTCACCGACTTCCCTGATCAATTACCCGTTAATGTAGCGATTTGTTGTTTTGTTTTTTCCCCTGTTAGGAATTTTTGTTTAGTCCCTAAAGTGTTCTTAATAAAGTAAGCGAGAGTGGTAAGTGAGTCTAACAGCTGAGTTGGGACGTTATCAATATAGGACGTCAATATAGGACGAATGAAATGTGCTCATTCATTTCAAGATGTAAATGTTGTTTTAAGCGAAAGTGAAGAGCCCCATCACGCCAAGTGGCGTATAGAGAATATGGTGTTAGTGACCATCATTTTTATAGACCTTCAGCACATGATTTTTGGGGTAATGTGGTCGGTATTACACCCGTGCCGCTTTACTTTCTCAGAAAAAAATCCGGTACCCATTTAAGGCTGGGTGAACCCGGAACTACTGGGTGAACTTAGGCTATTCAAATCAAATGTACTATCAACCCTTACGTATGCGTGTGAAAGCTGGAAAACAACAAGAGATATAGAAACAAAGTTGAACGCATTCGAAAATAAATGTCTAAGGAAAATACTTGGTATAGAATGGAACGAATTAAAAACAAACGAGGAAATTAGAGAAATCGCCAATCAGCCACTAATATCTTCAGTAATAAAGAAAAGACGATGGTCATACGTTGGACATGTGATGAGAAGTAAACTGCTAGAACAAAAAATGCATATAGGAGAAGGTGTATCTTGGTCTACGCCCTATGGGCCGGTTACGGCTCGAAAGGTCAATAGATAGATAGATAGAACCCGGAAGCCGTCGGTTGGGATCGAACCCTACCCTTGTCCTTTGTAGTCCAGTTCACTAACCACTGAGCTATCGCGGCTCCCAAACAAATCTCAATACTTAGAATTAATTATCAATAATGAAGGTTCAAAACCTGAGATATGAGCTAGAGCAGCGATAACTACAGCAGCCCATGCAATGATAAAATCTATTTGGAAAGATAAGAACTAGACGCTTGGATGAAAATTCCCAAAATAAATCGGGTACCCATTTAAGGGTGGTTTAAACCAGAAGCCGTCGATCAGGATCGAACCCGAGCTCTTGACCTTTGTAGTCCAGTTCACCACCCACTGAGCTATCACAGTTTGCATATGTTGCATTAGCTGTTACAAAATGAGACAAATAATTGTTACATTTTATAAAAACAATCTTGACTATATTTTGTACAACTTAGAGCACGTGTATGACACAGTCATCATCATCATCAACAAGTACCGGGCCTGCTGGCGTAGGTGATCATGTCTCTCCACAACTTTCGATTTCGACAGTTCTTTATTATTTCTGTTGTTGACCTTCTGCCAAGCCATTCTCTTAAGCTGTCTGGTATTTTTCATCTTTGCTTCCCTCTATCACTTCGTCCCTCAATTTTTCCAGTTGTCACAATATATTCCAGCTGTTCTCTTCTCATTACATGGCCAAAAAATGATGATTGTTTCTTCCTAATATTGGAAATTAGCTCTCTTTTTGATTTGATCTCTTTCATAACATTTTCATTACTCTTCTTAGCTGTCCATGGTATTCTCAACATTATGACACAGTCACACAAATAATAAATCCAGAAATGAAGAGAATTTTGTTTGCAGAAATATCCAGTCGTGAATTATTAATTGGTCCAAACCTACAGATGTTTGATATCTTCATAACTCTTGATCGTGCCGCTATCCAACATTTCCAATGTTGTAGTTTTTATGCTACGCAGTTAGACCTTGCAGCTTATGTTTCTTTTGTCTTCCTCAATCTCGAGCTATTTTTCTCATCGTTAGTCATTGATCAAAGGTTCAGCGCCATCCAACAACAAACATCGAGAAACATTCAACATAATTGTTGAAAAAATAAATTATTCGTGGAACTAATTAAAGAAAAAACAACCACGCGCTTTCACAAAACAAAGACGTAGTCATAGAGAAAACGTTGAAAAAGTGTTGAAAATATTGTTAAAAAATTATCGTTGTATTTGCTTATCTCTAAGTATTTTCATGAGTTGTTGCTTGTGATAGAATCATTCAACTGCCAGTCTTGTATTCTGATGTGATTAGTCATGTTATTTGTGAAACTCTTCAAACAGCTTTATTTGTTTTATTGAAGCTGTATCAAAGCTGTTTAACACTTATTGGTTCAACATTCTTCCTACATACAATGCGTTTATCTTTCTCTCTCTCACTCTTTCTCTCTCTCTCTCTCTCTCTCTCACTCTCATTCTCTCTCTCTCTCTCACTCTCTCTCAAATTGAAAATATGTAAGATGTAGATTTCTCAGTCCCTGATCCGTGACACAATAATCCCACAATTATTTTGTGTCTTAAATGTTCCTCAAGCAATCACCTGCTGCTAATTTCCGCTACCCCTTCCCCTTTTTTCTCCACTTTTTTTATCCTTTAAATTTATTCTGGATCCCCTTAACATTCACAGCATTCTCATGTGACATGGTTAAAGGTTTTACAGAGTTTTCTTTTTTCTTTTCTATCAGTTGTTAAAGCTGACCTGTTCAACACAAGTAGGGTCTCTGGATAGTAGCTCTCAAATTGTGTGACCGCAGGACACACTTCTTACTACTACTGCTGCTTCCACAGCCCCTACTTCTATTACTGATACTCTCACCACAACTACTACCACTATTATCACTACTACTAACGTTATCGCTACCACTACTACTACTACTAACACTACTACTACCATTACTACTACAACCACTACTACTAACACTACTACTACCATTACTACTACAACCACTACTACTAACACTACTACTACCATTACTACTACAACCACTACTACTAACACTACTACTACTACCATTACTACTACTAACACTACTACTACAACCACTACTACTACTACCACTACTACTACTACCACTACCACTACCACTACTACTACTACCACTACTACTACTACCACTACTGCTACCACCACTACTACTACAACCACTTCTACTACTACTAGCACTACTACTACTACCACTACTACTATTACTACCACTACTACTACTGCCACTACTACTACTACTACTACCACTACTACTACTACTACTACTACCACTACTACTACTGCCACTACTACTACTACTACTACCACTACTACTACTACTACTACTACTACCACTACTACTACTACCACTACTACTACCACTACTACTACTACTACCACTACTACTACTACTACTACTACTACCACTATTAATATTACTACCACTGCTACTACTACTACTACTACTACCACTACTACTACTACCACTACTACTACCACTACTACTACTACTACCACTACTACTACTACCACTACTACTACCACTACTACTACTACTACCACTACTACTACCACTACTACTACTACTACCACTACTACTACTACCACTACTACTACTACCACTACTACTACTACTACTACTACTACTACTACCACTACTAATACTACTACCACTGCTACTACTACCACTACTACTACTACTACCACTACTACTACTACCACTACTACTACTATCACTACTACTACTACCACCACTCCTACTACTACTACCACTACTACTACTACTACTACCACTACTACTACTATCACTACTACTACTACCACTACTACTACTACCACTACTACTTCTACTACCACTACTACTACTACTACTACCACTACTACTACTACTACTACTACTACCACTACTACTACTACCACTACTACTACTACTACCACCACTACTACTACTACCACCACCACTACTACTACTACTACTGCTGCTGCTACATCTACTACTTCTACCTTTGCTGCTGCTACTTCTACTGCCTTTACTTCTACTACAACTACGATTCACTTAACATCGCTCCGTGCCTGTCCTATCGTAGCCATCTCTCCTTCCGCCTGTGTTCTCCAAGTAAATTGTGGTCTTTACCTTTTATCTTCACTCCTGGTGTTGGCAAAAAAAAAATGACCTGTCATCCTGACTTCTGCAGTGTGTGTCCTATCTAACACCATCGTCTTTGCTGCATATCCTTTAATGAAAGTCTGAATTTCATAATTGTCACTTTTGTAAACGCTATGTTTCACAGCCATATAATAGGGCTGGTTGGAACTTTTAAATGTATTTGACCTCTCTCTCTCTCTCTCTCTCTCTCTCTCTCTGCGATCAGGACTCAATCAGAGTAAGGATTCCAGACTCTCACATGAAGTCAGCTGTCAGGCTAAGTGTGTTGATCGCCCCCACAGACAGAACATCACAAGTAGAGTTCGCCAGATCCACTCTGATTGAACACCCGTTAAAACGTTGCACTGTGTTCTGCGCCAGTGGCCCAGTGCATCCGATTTCAGCCCACATTTTATTCGGGTTTGCTTTCCCTAGCCTTTGATTGTCCCCAATCTTCCTGCAAGGCAGCAGATTGTCTTTTCTGTAGGGGGATTCTGCCCTTAGATGGTCGGCCCTCCCAGGTTTACGAGCACCATCTGCCCGAGTCACTAGAGGTGACTAACACAGACATGCACACACAAAGATGTGAGATGTGACTAACACAGACATACACACACAAAGATGTGAGATGTAACTAACACAGACATGCACGCACAAAGATATGAGATATGACTAACACAGACATGCACACACAAAGATGTGACTAACACAGACATGCACACAGCGATACGAGGCATGACTAACACTGACACACATCAAGATATATGACACATGACTAACATAAACATGCGCATAAAGATATGAGATATAACTGACATAGACATGCACACACAAAGATATGACAAAGATATGTATTTGACCTCATTGTATTTAAAACAATTCGTTCATTTTAACAGCAGATGATCAAGCACACACAAACTGATGAATCCAGTAGCTCGCTAAGTTGTGTGCGCTCTAACTTGCCCTTGAAGTTATTACAAGATTGATATTTTCTACCAAATCGTTGTAGCTTGAACACTACGTCCTCGCTTATAGCTTTGCCGTTTTTAGTATGTGGTTCGTGAGACTCTTCTTGGTGTAGTTTCTGCTCATATGGGTATATGTTCCTCACTACAGACACCCTCACAGCCCCTATCGGAGCTTCCGTTCTGACAATCCTTTAACAAATCTTCTACTTTATATTATACCTAATTTACGTTTTAGAAATTGTAGTGAAGTAGACATTTTCCTCAGTGGGGTTTTGCTTCTATTTGTTGATCTGGCTTGGCAAAGAACGTTCTGCAGGTAACTATGAAAGAAGCGAGAAGAGGTATGCAGAGAAACAGATGGAAAGACAAGACCAAAGTATAGACAGTCTTGACTTTGTAGAGTTCCAAAGAATGATTGCAGATAGAGATCAATAGATAATGTTGAAGTCTGTCAGTAGTGCCCTAATGAACCACAAAGGTTATATGATAAGGACTAAAGAGGGGACTTGTTGGTCTCGAGACAGAGAGGTTGTAATTTCAAATCCCATCTCCACCAGTTGGAATTTTTATTTGTGATTTCTCTCCGTGGCAACCACCCTGGTCTCAGCAGCAACCACCCCTGGTCTCATCAGCAACCACCCTGGTCTCAGCAGCAACCACCCCTGGTCTCAGCAGCAACCAACCTGGTCTCAGCAGCAACCACCCCTGGTCTCAGCAGCAACCACCCCTGGTCTCAGCAGCAACCACCCTGGTCTCAGCAGCAACCACCCCTGGTCTCAGCAGCGAGGCTCGGTTTCAAACATCAATTACGCATCGACGGAAACAAAATATGATTACCTCCGAAGTCAGAGATACCTGCCTGTGCGGCGATGAACCCCTGCTCACACGAATTGCCAGCGAAATAGGGATTAATAATAGGCAACATTCAGTTCCTAGTCTCTAGGGACTTCGACAGAGGTAAAAGCCGGCGAACGCTAAGGAAGGAAGGAAAGAGGAAAGGAGTGAAGGAAGGAAGGAAAGAAGAAACGAGTGAAGGAAGGAAATATTACTTTCAGTATTGAGATGATATATAGTGTAACGTGGATCAACATTTGTCCTAGTTGGTCAAGCATGAATCTAACCCTAAGACCCACCAATCACACGCTACAAACATCTACACAACGCCACAGGTAAATGTCGATCTTTTTTCACCTGTTTGCCATTCCCCGGTCCCTACCATCACAGACTCACTCACCGACATCATTATCATTAAGTGCCGTTTCCGCATCGAAGGTTGGCTACCATGGAGCGCCATTCCACACGGTCTCTTGCTTTGATGGTGTAGATTGTCATAGGTTGACTTGTCCATCTTTTGATCTTACTCGTCCATGTTAGTCTTCCTCTGCCTCTTTTACATTGTATTTCCCTTCCCATATTACTTTTAATGGGTGTCCGGTTAGCGCAATCGATAGGCGGTTGGCTTACCACGGCAACAGCCGGGGTTCGTTCCCTGGCGAGGACACCTGGGTTTTACTAATTCCCTAAAAATTAGTGGGAGCCGCGATAGCTCAGTGGTTAGTGAACTGGACTACTACGGACAAGGGTAGGGTTCGATCCCACCGACGGCTCCGGTTCACCCAGCCTTAAATGGGTACCGGATTTTTTCTGGGAAAGTAAAGCAGCACGGGCGTAATACCGACCACATTACCCAAAAAATCATGTGCTGAAGGTCTGTAAAATATAGGGTCACTAACACCATATTTCCCTATACGCCACTTGGCGTGACGGGGGGTACTTTACTTTTTTTTATATTACTTTTAATAGGCTGTTGTGTCTTTTAACATGCCCCAACAAATTCATTTGTCTTGTTCTAATTGTGTTTAGTAGTTCTCTTTTCATTTTTAATTGTTTTAAAACTTCATCGTTTGTTTTCTTTTCTTTCCATCCAATTCTACCTATTCTTCTATAAATCCACATTTCAAAGGCTTCAATTTTCTGTTCTGTTTTCTTGTCTAATGTCCATGTTTCTACACCATACAGGAATATTGAAAAGACGTAACATTTTGCTATTCTCAATTTTAGCTCTGGTGTTATTTGTTTTCATGTTAGTATATTTTTCATGGCGTTAAAATTACTTTTTGCCATACCTATTCTTTTCATTATTTCATTTGTACATTTTCCATCACTGTTATCTAAAACAATAGTTAGAATTTCTCTCCATGGCTTTCTTTGGAGTGTTACGTGATGAGGCTCCAATCTCTTTCACGGTGGTCTGCCTTATTCCGTCTTTCGTGTTCTGAATATGCCTCATGTGCACCACACACTTTGCTGTTTTCGCTTTCTAGGCCGTTGATCATTTCTGATTCTTCCGCCCCATCCACTGTCACAAAATCAATTACACCTAGATCAATATTACCTGAAAATCATTCATCATCATCATGTGCCATACTGGTTGGCGTAGAAGATCCACAATCCTTCAACAATCTTCTATCTGCAGTGCGTCGTACCAGTTCTGTTGTTGAGTGTTTTCCATGCCATGACACCAAGCTATTTTCTTTCTTTGTCATCCGCGATCTCTCTTTCCTTTTATTTTGCCAGTTGTAACCAAGTATTCCAAGTTTCCTCTTCTCATGATGTGCCCAAAAAATGTTGATTGTTTCTTTCTGATGTTTTTTTAGGAGCTCCCTATTTGTGTTGGCTTCTTTGAGAATTTTCTCATTGGTCTTTTTTAGCTGTCAAGGGAACTTTCAACATTCTTCTGTGAAATCCCATCTCTGCGGTCATTAATCATCTTTTCATTTGTTTGTCCACTGTCCATGATTCGCTTCCATAGGTTAGAATTGGTTCTATATAGCACCGATGAACTCTCTTTCTCACTTCTCAAAAATCATTAGGTCATCAATTAATCTTAACAGAGCATGACGGTGTCATATCTACTAAACAGTGCTGCAGAACCATATATATCCAAGTAAGAAAACAGAAGAAATTTGAGGCCCTTGTAATATTAATTTATAGAAGAATTAGGAGAGTTGATTTGGCATGAAAGAAAAGAAATAATGAAGATTTGAAAGAGCTGACAGTAAGAAAGGACTATTCTAAACAATTGTAGCAAGACAAATGAAATCTTTCAAGTCAAATAAACCTCCCTCAATTTTCCCAGTTGTTGCAATATATTTCAGTTGTTCTCTTCTCATTACATGGCCAAAAAATATTGTTTCTTCCTAATATTGGAAATTAGCTCTCTTTTTTGCTTTGGCCTCTTTCAGAACGTTTTCATTACTCTTCTTAGCTGTCCATGGTATTCTCAACACTCTTCTGTAAACTCCATAATAGAGGCGCAACACAACATGGTATTCACTTTTTCTAATTCTACTGTGAAAGTAATTTGAAATATGTAACTTTCATGAAGTGATCAATGCGGTATGCCGTGAGAAGGTAACAATGAAGTCTTAAAACTACTAATTTTTATATATATATATTTTTGTTTCAGCTTTCTACTTCTGACGAATTCCAGAGACGACTAGGAACTGAATTTTGCGTGCTAATCTGTTTTTAAATGTACGCCGTGTGTACAGGGGTCCCTCGCCGCACAGGCCGATGACCACGTCTTCGGAGGTACGCATATTTTTTTCAGTCGATGAGTAATTGACGTTTCAAGCCGGACCTCGCGGCTATAACAATACAATATACTCGCCATTTCCAACATATAACAGTAAAATATACTCGCCATTTCCTACATATAACAGTACAATATACTCGCCATTTCCTACATATAACAGTACAATATACTCGCCATTTCCTACATATAACAGTACAATATACTCGCCATTTCCTACATATAACAGTACAATATACTCGCCATTTCCTACATATAACAGTACAATATACTCGCCACTTCATACATATAACAGTACAATATACTCGCCATTTCCTACATATAACAGTACAATAAACTCGCCATTTCCTACATATAACAGTACAATATACTCGCCATTTCCTACATATAACAGTACAATATACTCGCCATTTCCTACAAATAACAATACAATATACTCGCCACTTCCTACATATAACAGTACAATAAATTCGCCACTTCCTACATATAACAGTACAATATACTCGCCATTTCCTACATATAACAGTACAATATACTCGCCATTTCCTACATATAACAGTACAATATACTCGCCACTTCCTACATATAACAGTACAATATACTCGCCACTTCCTACATATAACACTACAATATACTCGCCACTTCATACATATAACAGTACAATATACTCGCCACATCCTACATATAACAGTGCAATATACTCGCCAATTTATGTATATAACAGTGCAATATATTTGCCACTTCATACATATAACAGTGCAATATACTTGCCACTTCATACACATCAGTACAATATACTCGCCACTTCCTACATATAACAGTACAATATACTCGCCACTTCCTCCATATAACAGTGCAATATACTCGCTATTTCATACACATAACAGTGCAATATACTCGCCACTTCATACATATAATAGTGCAATATACTCGCCACTTCCTACATATAACAGTGCAATATACTTGCCACTTCATACATATAACAGTATAATATACTGGCCACTTCATACATATAACAGTATAATATACTAGCCACTTCATACATATAACAGTATAATATCCTCACAACTTCATACATATAACAGTATAATATACTCGCCACTTCATACATATAACAGTATAATATACTCGCCACTTCATATATATAACAGTACAATATACTTGCCACTTCATACATATAACAGTACAATATACTGGCCACTTCCTACATTTAGTAGTACAATATACTCGCCACTTCATACATATATATATATATATATATATATATATATATATATATAACAGTATAATATACTGGCCACTTCAAACATATAACAGTATAATATACTGGCCACTTCATACATATAACAGTATAATATACTGGCCACTTCAAACATATAACAGTATAATATACTGGCCACTTCATACATATAACAGTACAATATACTGGCCACTTCATACATATAACAGTACAATATACTGGCCACTTCATACATATAACAGTATAATATACTTGACACTTTATACATATACCAGTTATATATATTCGCCACTTCATACATATAACAGTATAATATACTGGCCACTTCATACATATAACAGTACAATATACTCGCCACTTCCTACATATAACAGTACAATATACTGACCACTAGATACGTATCTCCATTGGACAGATGCAATAACACCGGATATCCACAAACATTGGACACATGTAATAACACCAGATATCCACAGACATTGGACACATGTAATAACACCAGATATCCACAAACATTGGACACATGTAATAACACCAGATATCCACAGACATTGGACACATGTAATAACACCAGATATCCACAAACATTGGACACATGTAATAACACCAGATATCCACAGACATTGGACACATGTAATAACACCAGATATCCACAAACATTGGACACATGTAATAACACCAGATATCCACAAACATTGGACACATGTAATAACACCGGATATCCACAAACATTGGACACATGTAATAACACCAGATATCCACAAACATTGGACACATGTAATAACACCGGATATCCACAGACATTGGACACATGTAATAACACCAGATATCCACAAACATTGGACACATGTAATAACACCAGATATCCACAAACATTGGACACATGTAATAACACTAGATATCCACAAACATTGGACACATGTAATAACATCAGATATCACAAACATTGGACACATGTAATAACACCGGATATCCACAAACATTGGACACATGTAATAACACCAGATATCCACAAACATTGGACACATGTAATAACACCGGATATCCACAAACATTGGACACATGTAATAACACCGGATATCCACAAACATTGGACACATGTAATAACACCGGATATCCACAAACATTGGACACATGTAATAACACCAGATATCCACAAACATTGGACACATGTAATAACATCAGATATCACAAACATTGGACACATGTAATAACACCGGATATCCACAAACATTGGACACATGTAATAACACCAGATATCCACAAACATTGGACACATGTAATAACACCGGATATCCACAAACACTGGACACATGTAATAACACCGGATATCCACAAACATGCCACGATCTCCTCGGACCGCTGTTATTTGTGACGGCGTTTAATAACGATTTAATAACGTTTAGGGTAAAAAAGCAACTTTTTTCTTCTTTTTTCTTTGTTTCTTCCTTCCTTCCTTTCTTCGTTTTTTTTCTTTTTTTCTTTTCTTTTCTTTATTTTTTTAAAGGGAAAAACGCCTTGCCTGATCTGGATTACTTCAGGACTTTGCGGTAGAAAACTGTAGTCGCTCCCTTTCTTTCTCTCTCTCTCTATCTGTCCTTCTCTTTCTGTCCATCTCTTTCTGTCCCTCCCTCTCTCTCTGTCCCTCTCTCTGTCCATCTCTTTCTGTCCCTCTCTCTCTGTCCATCTCTTTCTGTCTCTCTCAGTGTCCATTCTCTCTGTCCCTCTCTCTGTCCCTCTCTCTCTCTGTCCCTCCTCTCTGTCCCTCTCTCTCTCTCTGTCCCTCTCTCTCTGTCCCTCTCTCTGTCCATCTCTTTCTGTCTCTCTCTGTCCATCTCTCTCTGTCCCTCTCTCCCTCTCTCGCTCTGTCCCTCCACTCTGTCCATCTCTCTCTGTCCCTCTCTCTGTCCATCTCTCTCTGTCCCTCTTTCTGTCCCTCTATCTATGTCCATCTCTCTTTGTCCCTCCCTCTCTCTCTGTCCCTCTCTCTGTCCATCTCTTTCTGTCCCTCTCTCTCTGTCCCTCTCTCTCTGTCCATCTCTTTCTGTCTCTCTCTCTGTCCATCTCTCTCTGTCCCTCTCTCTCTCTGTCCCTCCTCTCTGTCCCTCTCTCTCTCTGTCCCTCTCTCTCTCTGTCCCTCCTCTCTGTCCCTCTCTCTCTCTGTCCCTCTCTCTCTCTGTCCCTCTCTCTGTCCCTCTCTCTCTCTGTCCTCTCTCTCTCTGTCCCTCTCTCTCTGTCCCTCTCTCTCTGTCCCTCTCTCTGTCCATCTCTTTCTGTCTCTCTCTGTCCATCTCTCTCTGTCCCTCTCTCCCTCTCTCGCTCTGTCCCTCCTCTCTGTCCATCTAACTCTGTCCCTCTCTCTGTCCCTCTCTCTGTCCCTTTCTCTCTGTCCATCTCTCTCTGTCCCTCTCTCTGTCCCTCTCTCTGTCCCTCTCTCTCTGTCCCTCTCTCAGTCCATCTCTTTCTGTCTCTCTCTCTGTCCATCTCTCTCTGTCCCTCTCTCTGTCCCTTTCTCTCTGTCCCTCTCTCTCTGTCCCTCTCTCTGTCCCTCTCTCTGTCCCTCTCTCTGTCCCTCTCTCTGTCCCTCTCTCTGTCCCTCTCTCTCTGTCCCTCTCTCAGTCCATCTCTTTCTGTCTCTCTCTCTCTGTCCATCTCTCTATGTCCCTCTCTCTGTCCCTCTCTCTCTGTCCCTCTCTCTCTCTGTCCCTCTCTCTGTCCCTCTCTCTCTGTCCCTCTCTCTCTGTCCATCTCTTTCTGTCCCTCTCTCTCTGTCCATCTCTTTCTGTCTCTCCCTCTGTCCATCTCTCTCGGTCCCTCTCTCTGTCCCTCTCTCTCTCTGTCCCTCCTCTCTGTCCCTCTCTCTCTGTCCCTCTCTCTCTGTCCCTTTCTCTGTCCATCTCTTTCTGTCTCTCTCTGTCCATCTCTCTCTGTCCCTCTCTCCCTCTCTCGCTCTGTCCCTCCTCTCTGTCCATCTCTTTCTGTCCCTTTCTCTCTGTCCCTCTCTCTGTCCCTCTCTCTGTCCCTCTCTCTCTGTCCCTCTCTCAGTCCATCTCTTCTGTCCCTCTCTCTCTGTCCATCTCTCTCTGTCCCTCTCTCTGTCCCTCTCTCTCTGTCCCTCCTCTCTGTCCATCTCTTTCTGTCCCTCTCTCTGTCCCTCTCTCTGTCCCTCTCTCTGTCCCTCTCTCTCTGTCCCTCTCTCAGTCCATCTCTTTCTGTCTCTCTCTCTGTCCATCTCTCTCTGTCCCTCTCTCTGTCCCTCTCTCTCTGTCCCTCCTCTCTGTCCATCTCTTTCTGTCCCTTTCTCTCTGTCCATCTCTTTCTGTCCCTTTCTCTCTGTCCATCTCTCTCTGTCCCTCTCTCTGTCCCTCTCTCTCTGTCCTCTCTCTGTCCCTCTCTCTCTGTCCATCTCTCTCTGTCCCTTTCTCTCTCGGTCCCTCTCTCACTGTCCCTCTCTCTCTGTCACTCCTCTTTGTCCATCTCTTTCTGTCCCTCTCTCTCTGTCCATCTCTCTCTGTCCCTTTCTCTCTCGGTCCCTTTCTCACTGTCCCTCTCTCACTGTCCCCCTCTCTCGGTCCCTCTCTCTCTGTCCCCCTCTCTCTGCCCCTTCCCCCTCTCTCTATCCCTCCCTCTCCAGAAGACATGTTTACACCTAATCCACGGGTTTACTTCAAGATGGGAAAACAACAGTGCCCCCCCCCCCTTTCCCTGCTATCCTATCTCTACCCCCACTCGCCCCCTTCCTAAACTGTTAAGCCTGATCAAACACTACCCCCCCCCCCCTCCGCCCCAAACACCCCTGCTCACCTCAAGGCTGGTAACTCTCGGTAATTAAACAATTTATCTGTACTCTCTAAACTTACCCTAGTCTCAGCTGTTTTAGAGACAACCACCCGGAACTCCGTCCCAACAGCAGGGCTGTATACTAAACAAGCCACTATTTACATATTGGTAATCTATTCTCATCAAATGGGGAAATTCTCTCCGACCTGTTGACCTCATTAAGCGAAAGTTTTCTTCTCTCCCTGGAGATGGCCGGATTTAGTTTCCTTATCAGAACTCGTTTAGTCTCGCTGGACTTATCTTGTTCGTTGTTGTCCCTGTGATAGTTTATATCGCTACTGGGATTTCAGCATATTGTTTATTGTTTGTTAAAGAGCTAATAATATTGATAAGTAGGCGATGCTTTTGCTTTCAAGTGGCGAGAGTTACAATGCAACTCATTAAGTGTATTTCATGATTTCATGATTTAACTTTCGCAGTTTTGTTAATTTAACGAGTCTGCCTTCAAATACATGATTTCATGATTTAACTTTCGCAGTTTTGTTAATTTAACGAGTCTGCCCTCAACTACATGATTTGTGTCTGTAGAGGGAGATTAGCAAAATAGTGAACATTTCAAAAAGTAGTGGGGAGGTAGGGAAGAGTACAGCAGCACGTAAAAATACTTGAGCAGTACTCGTATTTTAAGTTACATTAAAGGCCATCACATGTGTAACGTGTCGAATACTTTAACACAACAATAACATCAGATGGAAGATGCAACACAGAAATAAAAAGCAGAATAGCTCAGGCTAAAATAGCACCTCAGAAAATGAAAAAGTATCTTATGCAACAAAAATACGTCAATAGAAATGAGAAAGAGAGTTATCGGTGCTATATAAAGACAATTCTGCCCTATGGAAGCGAATCGTAGACAATAGACAAACAAATGAAAAGACTATTAGAGTAGGGTGACCATTTTTTTCCTATGGTTTCCGGGGACATTTGTCATATTTTTTACATTTCAGAGGATTTTTTTGATTATTTCTGAGACTGTCCCACAAAATCGGGGACGAACGATATATATATATATATATATATATATATATATATGTGTGTGTGTGTGTGTGTGTGTGTGTGTATACATATATATATATATTTATTTATATATATATTTATAATATGTGTGGCTGGGTGTGTGACTGTGTGTGCGCAAGAAATTTTGTAGATGCAAAAAAAAAAAAAAGATAACTTTAAATTTCATAATAACTGTTCATTTGCTGTTTGATTTTATTTTTGTTAATATTCACGGTACTTATGCGATACACGCACTTAATGACATTACAATAGCTAGTTGTGTTTCTCAATAAAAAAAAATATTTAAAATAAAAAAAATGTAATAAACATATAGATATCAATTGCAGTATTAAAGTAATGTTTACAGTACCTTATTTATACTGAAGAGGTTGTTGCCTCGGCGTGGTACTTGTTTTTTGAGTGTATCTTTCTCAAGATCTCATGATTTGAAGCAAGTTTTTCACTGAAGCTTTCACACGATAAATTAATGTTAGTTTTTCCTGTTGGCGACTTTGGCGAGATACTTTGGCGGGAGATGTCCGGAAGGGCAGGGGTGGGGGGAGAGATAGTGTCTGCATTTTTTTAAAAATTAAACCCATCCCAATAGAAATGAGTGGTGGGAAGAGAAGTGACGTAGCACCGCGCTTCAAGAGTTCAAAGAGCTATCTCCGACACAACGCGTCCAAGTCTTCTCTTTTATCTTCCTGCTAATGCCGCTCAGTCTGGGATAAAGAAACACAACTCAGTAACGTCCTGAGTCCTAGTGATTACTTTAAAAGAGGGCCGATTCCGTGTATGAACATTTATTTATTCACTGAAATCGGGGACAAATTTCTTTCGGGGACAACTTCTACATTCCGGGGACTGTCCCCGGAAATCGGGGACGAATGGTCACCCTATATTAGAGGTCACAGAGATAGAATTTCTCAGAAGAATGTTGAAAGTTTCCAATACAGCTAAAAAGACTTACGAGGAAATTCTTAAACAACCCAACGCAAAAAAAAGGTGTTCACAAGAAGCATCACAAAGAAACAATTTTTCAGGTCCATCATGGGAAGAGGAAAGTTGGAATACTTGGTTACAACTGGCAAAATAAAAGGAAAGAGAGGTCAAGGATGACAAAGAGATAAAATACTGGATAGCTTGGTGTCATGGCATGGAAAACAGTCAACAACAGAATTGATACGACGCATAGTAGATAGAAGATTGTGGAAGGACATGATCGCCTACGCCAACCGGTATGGCACATGATGATGAGGAGGAAGAGCCATCGTAATAGTATTCTTGCACTGCCTTACCCTGAACGCTTCTAGGTAGCGTGGTGGTTCAGCAACAAAAGAAACAAAGTATTTGATCATGGCTTGATGTTCTAGGTCTTCTTCATTCGTTTCCCATTCAGCGTCAAGGGGGTGATGGGGGATAAAGTTTACAGTCTTTTGCTCTTCTGTTGGCTTCTCCTGATGTTATGTTTCCTAGTGTTTCTAATATTCCATCAATCCATCTTTTGCTCTTCTGTTGACTTCTCCTGCTGTTATGTTTCCTAGTGTTTCTAATATTCCATCAATCCATCTTTTGCTCTTCTGTTGTCCTCTCCTGCTGTTATGTTTCCTAGTGTTTCTAATATTCCATCAATCCATCTTTTGCTCTTCTGTTGACTTCTCCTGCTGTTATGTTTCCTAGTGTTTCTAATATTCCATCAATCCATCTTTTGCTCTTCTGTTGACTTCTCCTGCTGTTATGTTTCCTAGTGTTTCTAATATTCCATCAATCCATCTTTTGCTCTTCTGTTGACTTCTCCTGCTGTTATGTTTCCTAGTGTTTCTAATATTCCATCAATCCATCTTTTGCTCTTCTGTTGATTTCTCCTGCTGCCATGTTTCCTAGTGTTTCTAATATTCCATCAATCCATCTTTTGCTCTTCTGTTGACTTCTCCTGCTGCCATGTTTCCTAGTGTTTCTAATATTCCATCAATCCATCTTTTGCTCTTCTGTTGACTTCTCCTGCTGCATGTTTCCTAGTGTTTCTAATATTCCATCAATGCATCTTTTGCTCTTCTGTTGACTTCTCCTGCTGTTATGTTTCTTAGTATTTCTAATATTCCATCAATCCATCTTTTGCTCTTCTGTTGACTTCTCCTACTGTTATGTTTCTTAGTATTTCTAATATTCCATCAATCCATCTTTTCCTCTTCTGTTGACTTCTCCTGCTGCCATGTTTCTAGTCTTTTAATACTCCATCGATGCATCTTTCTTTTGATTTTCTCGGTGTCTTTAAAAAAATGTGTACTAGCATCAATGAGTTAGAAAAGTGAAATAACAACGAGGAAAAGCACTGGCCACCTTACTGTGTATCTGTTTAACATGAAACAAAATACTTCACTTCTCTACGGCATTAAAGTACGTTACCCTTAAGCTTACCCCGTCCGGTAGCAGCACTCGCCTCTGATCACAAAGATTTCGGGCACAGCATGCGTTTAAAATAGCATGACACAATTCACAAATAATTTGAAGCTAAATTTAGAAGACGCAAGAGGAAGCAGGAAATACAATTCGTGATAAGTGCATTTTGTTCATTCTACAGCCAAAAAAAGAGCCATCTCAACAAAACAGCTTCTGGCAGCTGTTATCTACAATCGACAAAAGTCATCAACGACTAGTGCAAATATAACAAGGCCAGAGAGTGCACGAATAATTTTAGCACTGGCAACATATCTTATTTCTGTAAAAGTACATGCAATATGTAGAAACAAAAAAAAGAGTTTTTAAATGTTATGTAGAGCCAGTCTTAACATATGGATGCGAATCATGGACAATAGGACAACAGACAAGAAAATCACCGGAGTCTGTAGAAATATGGTTTTACAGAAGAATGTTGACAATACCATGGACAGCTAAGAAGAGTAATGAAAATGTCATGAGAGAGGTCATAGCAAAAAGAGAGCTAATTTCCAATATTAGGAAGAAACAATCATCATTTTTTGGCCATATAATGAGAAGAGAACAACTGGAACATATTGTAACAGCTGGAAAAATTGAAGGACGAAGAGATAGAGGGAAGCAAAGCGAAAAAATAACAGACAGCTTGAGAGAATGGCTTGGCAGAAGGTCAACAACAGAAATGATAAATAGCTGCCGAGATCGGAAGTTGTGGAGAGACATGATCACCTACGCCAGTAGACCCGGTACTTGATGATGATGACATGCAATATATGGCCCATATGTATGTACATATATATATATATATATATAGGGAGCCACGATAGCTCAGTGGCTTGTGAATTGGACTATATAGGACAAGAGGTAGGGTTCGATCACAACCGACGGCTTTCGGTTCACCCAGCCTTTAATGGGTACCGGAATTTTTTCTGGGAAAGTAAAGCTGCATGGGCGTAATACCGACCACATTACCCCAAAAATCATGTGCTGTAGGTCTGTAAAATTTATGGTCACTAACACCATATTTCCTATACGCCACTTGGCGTGACAGGGGTACTTTACTTTTTGTATATATATATATATACCTAGATGCTAGATGTAGTAAAGTTAATTTAGTTCGTTGTTATTTTATGTTGTTCTATTTTTTCTTAGGAAGGCCGCATGTAGGCCGAAATGTCAGTGTTTTGTTGTGTTCCTTTATTGTAAAGCTGTTACCATAGCTTGTAGGAATGTACGTTACACCCCGCCACTTGCTCCATGAAATATATGACCCATATGTTTAATTTATTATCTATATATTTAATAGGTAATGTGTGGGCAGCACTCCGCCAGGCTATTAAAATGACCTATAAAATATATCTGTTATGTTTTTCAGTGGCTGGGTGAACTCCGAAGTGGTGTCCGTCTGAAAAGAAACAACAGTAACAAATATTAAACATAACTGAACTCGAACCCTGACCACCTGGTATATAAAATGCATTATCACCGCAAGGGCTGTAAAGTAAGCCATACATAAGTTATAAACATCATCAAATATCATCCTCAACAGTTGTATGTATCGTGCCAGATGTTTACGCATTTTCTGTCTCCGTTGTTATTTATAATTTTGTTCCTAACTTAGAGCTAACCAAATTTCTAAAATATTATTTGCAACATAATTTACGCAATACTTATTTATTTACGCACATTTACTGCTAACAAGTTTTAAATTATTTTAGAAATTTAAAGGTGGGAAAGTTTCATGACATTAAAGAAGTGAGAACTATACATTCTGTTTCAGGATAGCTCGTCATATTTTTTTTCCCATTTAGTTATTACCTAACGGCGCTCGCTGTCTCTGAGAGCTTCCATTTAGCGGCTGTTTGTTCATCTTTAGAGAGCTCTCAAACATTAAATGTAATCAGAAGGAACGTTCAGAGCACTTTGTTGTCAGCGCTTCTAAAATTGTTGCCAAGAGATGAACGAACCAACAATGTAGGCTAAAACACTTACATACCTGGGCAGACTAAGAGAAGGAGAGAGAGAGAGAGAGAGAGAGAATGAGAGAGAGAGAGAATTAGAGCGAGTGAGAGAGAATCCGGTTAACACATGTTGCGTAAGATGGTGGGTATTTAGCTCTAAAAGTAAAAAAAATAGGTGTATTTGAAAACAAAATGTTTAAGGCAAATACTCTGTAGAAAAAAAAAGTAAAGAGCCCAGTCACGCCAAGTGGCGTATAGGGAATATGGTGTTAGTGAATATACATTTTACAAACCTCTGGCACATGATTTTTGGGGCCATGTGGTCGGTATTACACCCGTGCCGCTTTACTTTCCCAGAAAAAAATCCGGTACCCATTAAAGGCTGGGTGAACCCGGAAGCCATTGGTTGGGATCGAACTCTAGATCTTGTCCTTTGTAGCCCAGTTCACTAACCACTGAGCTACCCCAAAAATCATGTGCCGAAGGTCTGTAAAATTTATGGTCACTAACACCATATCCCCTATACGCCACTTGGCGTGACGGGGTACTTTACTTTCACTTTTTTTTTTTTTTTTTTATGAATTCAGATCATATGCAGATATAATAGAAATGGTCATTCAACTAAAATACGAGGAAGAGACGGAGGGCATATATATGACATGTGATCAGAAGATATTAATATAAAATTAACACAAAATATCCTCAAATGGGAAGCAAGAAAAAGGAAAAGAGACGGTAGGCTGGGCTCGTGGGACAGCAAGACGAATACTGAGAAGAAAAGCAAAAATAGCAGCGAAGACACTCATCTATCTGTCTATCTATCTATTGTCCTTTCGAGCCGAAGACGGCACATAGGGTAGAACCACAATTTCAAAAACAGAAACCTTGCGTGCCAAAGTGGCACATATTGCAGCGATCACTGCTCTAAAATATGTGGTGCTGTTTCCATAACAATTCTTTTTACAATGACAGCTTGTCAAGCCATCAATTAATCTCCTTAGTCGCCTCTTACGAAATGCCTGAAGTTCACAGTGTCACTATTCTTTACTTCCCTCATAATGAGGCCCCGGTAAGACACAGGAAACATACACTCATACTATAGGGTGTTTATAAGTCTCACTACACTTGGTATCTAGGTCAATTGAAAAAAAAATGTTTATGACGTCATCACAATATGTGCTCCCACTGTCAATGAAATTTGTTGAATAAGTTTATTGCTACTGGAAATGTGAAGATGCTCCACGATCTGGTAGGCCTGCTGTGAATGATGAAATATGTTTAGATATCCAAGACAGAATCCTTAAAAGTCCAGACAAGTCATTAAGAAAACTGTCGCAACAAGTGAACTTACCATTGAGCACATATTGTGATGACGTCATAAACATTTTTTCAAATTGACCTAGATACCAAGTGTAGTGAGACTTTATAAACACCCTATAGAATTAAAATGCTCGTCCAAATAATCGATATTGTGCCAGCCTGGCATTTGACGCCTGACAGCAAAGGAGGTGCACATTTTAGGTGATTGAGATAAAGAAAATAATAAATAAAAAGTTAGCAGAGCAGTTTAAAGATAACTGATTTCGGTAGAAGGATTGTGATGATTGTGGCTGGGGGGAAATGCGTTGGGAAAGTCAACAAATAAATAACAGGTGTTCCGTAGCACACTTGGAATGTTTCAATCTGGACTATTGATATTTCTAGATACTATTCAAGTACTGCACTATACTGTATTGTATTGTAATGTACTGTCTACTGCCCTACAATGCATAACACATGTGCATGTTATATATAAGTGATGTGCTATACTATCATGTTATATATAAGTAATGTGCTATACTATCATGTTATATATAAGTGATGTGCTATACTATCATGTTATATATAAGTAATGTGCTATATTATCATGTTATATATAAGTAATGTGCTATACTATAATGTTACATATTAGTAGTGTGCTATACAATCATCATCATCGTCAAGTACCGGGCCTTCTGGCGTAGGTGATCATGTCTCTCCACAACTTTCGATCTCGGCAGCTATTTATCATTTCTGTTGTTGACCTTCTGCCAAGCCATTCTCTTAAGCTGTCTGTTTTTTTTTTCTCTTTGCTTCCCTCTATCTCTTCGTCCCTCAATTTTTCCAGTTATTACAATATATTCCGAGTTGTTCTCTTCTGTAATGTTATACTATAATGTTATATATAAGTAATGTGCTATACTATCAGGTTATATATAAGTGATGCGCTATGCTATCATGTTATATATAAGTAATTTGCTATACTGTCAGGTTGTATATAAGTAATGTGCTGTACTGTCATGTCAAATATAAGAAGCTGAAGAGAACAAGCATTTCTCTTGTGAGTCACATTCTGATGAGCAGATTACCTACTCTTGCAAAGCTCTGTATAAAGAATGTCAAATTATTATATGTTACATTTTTTTAACTACGATACGGTGTAAAGTGGTTATTTTCATATCATGACATGTAACTTTGTAAGTCTAGGTATAACCGATATAGGCTCCACAAAACTCAACTTATTCATGCAGAGAATTTTTGTGTGAAACTGACCTCTGCAGACATTGTCCAATTATAACTGACCTCTGCAGACATTGTCCAATTATAACTAACCTCTGCAGACATTGTCCAATTATAACTGACCTCTGCAGACATTGTCCAATTATAACTGACTTCTGCAGACATTGTCCAATTATAACTAACCTCTGCAGACATTGTCCAATTATAACTAACCTCTGCAGACATTGTCCAATTATAACTAACCTCTGCAGATTGTCCAATTATTACTAACCTCTGCAGACATTGTCCAATTATAACTGACTTCTGCAGACATTGTCCAATTATAACTGACCTCTGCAGACATTGTCCAATTATAACTGACCTCTGCAGACATTGTCCAATTATAACTGACTTCTACAGACATTGTCCAATTATAACTAACCTCTGCAGACATTGTCCAATTATAACTAACCTCTGCAGACATTGTCCAATTATAACTAACCTCTGCAGACATTGTCCAATTATAACTAACCTCTGCAGACATTGTCCAATTATAACTAACCTCTGCAGACATTGTCCAATTATAACTGACCTCTGCAGACATTGTCCAATTATAACTGACCTCTGCAGTGTAGATAAAGAGCATACATTGTACCATGAGCTCAACACAGGGAAAGGTGTCAGGCTAAAAAGAGGCAAATTATGGCTGAATCGAGCAGAAGATATCATCAAACAGGTCTGTGGGCTTACCAATATCAACGCTGGCGAGGTTTGGATACCGGTGCCTACGTCATTCAAGGAACATTCTCGTGTATTTTCACACTCGACAGGAAATGTAGGGTACAGAACTCATTCGTGGTCAATGTGGAGGTCAACGGTCTCATCTTTGATAACACCGATGAGAAAGATGCAGTCATCTATACAGACGGATCTGTAATACAACACCAAATGTGTGCATGGGCATATACTGCACGCTCGACATGTAGAATAGTGAAGGAAGACAGCTTGAGCTTGTTATGACCACGAGTAGCATGACGATGGTGATGATGGCAGTGACCAGGGCATTCATCTAGTTAAAGTCACAAGACTACACCCACGCCTGTATACTGAGTGATTCGATGAGTATGATAAAAAAAAGTGAAGTTCGGGATCTGTACGTATACAATGGAGAGTTATTACAGAAGTCACAAATATAATATTATAATAACAAAGAGGTATCCTTGATCTACGCCCCTGGACATGCAGGAGTACGGAGAAATGAAACTTAGTGGGCGTATAAGAAGACTTACCAAACAACACAGAACTGGAGTCGTCAGTCGCTGGACACTTCGGGACTGGCTGGGGAGGGATAAGAGTACCTATGTACATGTTAGGAGTGTAATGATGATAACCCGCTAATAACTCAATAAGGGACCTCGGTATATTTTGTCCATTTATAGCTGACCTCTACACACATTGAATAATTATATCTGACCGCTACACACATTGTCTTATTATAACTGACATCTACACACATTGTCTTATTATAGCTGACCTCTACACACATTGTCTTATTATAAATGACATCTACACACATTGTCTTATTATAACTGACATCTACACACATTGTCTTATTATAACTGACATCTACACACATTGTCTTATTATAACTGACATCTACACACATTGTCTAATTATAACTGACATCTACACACATTGTCTTATTATAACTGACATATACACACATTGTCTAATTATAACTGACATCTACACACATTGTCTTATTATAACTGACATCTACACACATTGTCTTATTATAACTGACATATACACACATTGTCTTATTATAACTGACATCTACACACATTGTCTTATTATAACTGACATCTACACACATTGTCTTATTATAACTGACATCTACACACATTGTCTAATTACAACTGACATCTACACACATTGTCTTATTACAACTGACATCTACACACATTGTCTAATTATAACTGACTTCTACACACATTGTCTAATTATAACTGACATCTACACACATTGTCTTATTATAACTGACATCTACACACATTGTCTTATTATAACTGACATCTACACACATTGTCTTATTATAACTGACATCTACACACATTGTCTTATTATAACTGACCTCTACACACATTGTCTAATTATAATTGACCTCTACACACATTGTCTAATTATAACTGAGCTCTACACACATTGTCTAATTATAACTGACCTCTACACACATTGTCTAATTATAATAAATCTCTACACACATTGTCTAATTATAACAAATCTCTACACACATTGTCTAATTATAACTGACCTCTACACACATTGCCTAATTATAACAAATCTCTACACACATTGTTTAATTATAACTGACCTCTACACACATTGTCTAATTATAACTGACCTCTACACACATTGTCTAATTATAATACATCTCTACACACATTGACTAAATATAACTGACCTCTACACACATTGTCTAATTATAACAAATCTCTACATACATTGTTTAATTATAAATGACCTCTACACACATTGTCTAATTATAATACATCTCTACACACATTGTCTAATTATAACAAATCTCTACATACATTGTTTAATTATAACTGACCACTACACACATTGTCTAATTATAACAAATCTCTACACACATTGACTAAATATAACTGACCTCTACACACATTGTCTAATTATTACTGACCTCTACACACATTGTCTAATTATAATAAATCTCTACACACACTGACCAATTATAACCGATATATACACACATTATCTAATTATAACTGACCTCTACACACATTGTCAAATTATAACTGACATCTACACACATTATCTAATTATAACTGACCTCTACACACATTGTCTAATTATAACTGACCTCTACACACATTATCTAATTATAACTGACCTCTACACACATTGTCTTATTATAACTGACATCTACACACATTGTCTTATTATAACTGACATCTACACACATTGTCTTATTACAAATGACATCTACACACATTGTCTAATTATAACTGACTTCTACACACATTGTCTAATTATAACTGACATCTACACACATTATCTAATTATAACTGACTTCTACAAACATTGTCTAATTATAACTGATATCTACACACATTGTTTAATTATAACTGACCTCTACACACATTGTCTAATTATAACTGACCTCTACACACATTGTCTAATTATAATACATCTCTACACACATTGACTAAATATAACTGACCTCTACACACATTGTCTAATTATAACAAATCTCTACATACATTGTTTAATTATAACTGACATCTACACACATTGTCTAATAATAATAAATCTCTACACACATTGTCTAATTATAACAAATCTCTACATACATTGTTTAATTATAACTGACCTCTACACACATTGTCTAATTATAACAAATCTCTACACACATTGACTAAATATAACTGACCTCTACACACATTGTCTAATTATTACTGACATCTACACACATTGTCTTATTATAACTGACATCTACACACATTGTCTAATTATAACTGACCTCTACACACATTGTCTAATTATAACTGACCTCTACACACATTGTCTAATTATAATACATCTCTACACACATTGACTAAATATAACTGACCTCTACACACATTGCCTAATTATAACTGACATCTACACACATTGTCTAATTATAACTGAAATATGCACACTTTGACTAATTATAACACATCTCTACACACATTATCTAATTATAATTGACCTCTACACACATTGTCTAATTATAACTGACCTCTACACACATTATCTAATTATAACTGACCTCTACACACATTGTCTTATTATAACTGACATCTACACACAATGTCTTATTATAACTGACATCTACACACATTGTCTAATTACAACTGACATCTACACACATTGTCTTATTACAACTGACATCTACACACATTGTCTAATTATAACTGACTTCTACACACATTGTCTAATTATAACTGACATCTACACACATTGTCTTATTATAACTGACTTCTACACACATTGTCTAATTATAACTGACATCTACACACATTGTCTTATTATAACTGACATCTACACACATTGTCTTATTATAACTGACCTCTACACACATTGTCTAATTATAATTGACCTCTACACACATTGTCTAATTATAACTGACATCTACACACATTGTCTAATTATAACTGACCTCTAAACACATTGTCTAATTATAATAAATCTCTACACACATTGTCTTATTATAACAAATCTCTACACACATTGTCTAATTATAATTGACCTCTACACACATTGTCTAATTATAACAAATCTCTACACACATTGTTTAATTATAACTGACCTCTACACACATTGTCTAATTATAACTGACCTCTACACACATTGTCTAATTATAATACATCTCTACACACATTGACTAAATATAACTGACCTCTACACACATTATCTAATTATAACAAATCTCTACATACATTGTTTAATTATAACTGACCTCTACACACATTGTCAAATTAAAACTGATCTCTATACACATTGACTAATTATAACTGACATCTACACACATTATCTAATTATAACTGACCTCTACACACATTGTCAAATTATAACTGATCTCTACACACATTGACTAATTATAACTGACATCTACACACATTATCTAATTATAAGTGACTTCTACACACATTGACTAATTATAACTGACATCTACACACATTGTCTAATTATAACTGACATATGCACACTTTGTCTAATTATAACACATCTCTACACACATTATCTAATTATAATTGACCTCTACACACATTGTCTAATTATAACTGACCTCTACACACATTATCAAATTATAACTGACCTCTACACACATTGTCTAATTATAACTGACTTCTACACACATTGTCTAATTATAACTGATATCTACACACATTGTCTTATTATAACTGACATCTACACACATTGTCTTATTATAACTGACCTCTACACACATTGTCTAATTATAATTGACCTCTACACACATTGTCTAATTATAACTGACCTCTACACACATTGTGTAATTATAACTGACCTCTAAACACATTGTCTAATTATAATAAATCTCTACACACATTGTCTAATTATAACAAATCTCTACACACATTGTCTAATTATAACTGACCTCTACACACATTGTCTAATTATAACTGACCTCTACACACATTGTCTAATTATAATACATCTCTACACACATTGACTAAATATAACTGACCTCTACACACATTGCCTAATTATAACAAATCTCTACATACATTGTTTAATTATAACTGACCTCTACACACATTGTCTAATTATAACAAATCTCTACACACATTGACTAAATATAACTGACCTCTACACACATTGTCTAAT
Source organism: Megaustenia siamemsis (assembly GCA_032433765.1). Taxonomy (NCBI): domain Eukaryota; kingdom Metazoa; phylum Mollusca; class Gastropoda; order Stylommatophora; family Ariophantidae; genus Megaustenia; species Megaustenia siamemsis. Next base: position 29,189,208 of record JAVIAB010000091.1, read on the forward strand.
TATTAGTGACATCTACACACATTGTCTTATTATAACTGACATCTACACACATTGTCTTATTATAACTGACCTCTAGACACATTGTCTAATTATAATTGACCTCTACACACATTGTCTAATTATAACAAATCTCTACACATATTGTTTAATTATAACTGACCTCTACACACATTGTCTAATTATAACTGACCTCTACACACATTGTCTAATTATAATACATCTCTAAACACATTGACTAAATATAACTGACCTCTACACACATAGTCTAATTATAACAAATCTCTACATACATTGTTTAATTATAACTGACCTCTACACACATTGTCTAATTATAATACATCTCTACTCACATTGTTTAATTATAACAAATCTCTACATACATTGTTTAATTATAACTGACCTCTACACACATTGTCAATGATAACAAATCTCTACACACATTGACTAAATATAACTGACCTCTACACACATTATCTAATTATTACTGACCTCTACACATATTGTCTAATTATAACTGATCTCTACACACATTGTCAAATTATAACTGACATCTACACACATTATCTAATTATAACTGACCTCTACACACATTGTCTAATTATAACTGACCTCTACACACATTGTCAAATTATAACTGATCTCTACACACATTGACTAATTATAACTGACATCTACACACATTATCTAATTATAACTGACCTCTACACGCATTGTCAAATTATAACTGATCTCTACACACATTGACTAATTATAACTGACATCTACACACATTATCTAATTATAACTGACCTCTACACACATTGACTAATAATAACTGACATCTACACACATTGTCTAATTATAACTGACATATGCACACTTTGTCTAATTATAACACATCTCTACACATATTATCTAATTATAATTGACCTCTACACACATTGTCTAATTATAACTGACCTCTACACACATTATCTAATTATAACTGACCTCTACACACATTGTCTTATTATAACTGACATCTACACACATTGTCTTATTATAACTGACATCTACACACATTGTCTAATTACAACTGACATCTACACACATTGTCTTATTACAACTGACATCTACACACATTGTCTAATTATAACTGACTTTTACACACATTGTCTAATTATAACTGACATCTACACACATTGTCTAATTATAACTGACTTCTACACACATTGTCTAATTATAGCTGACATCTACACACATTGTCTTATTATAACTGACATCTACACACATTGTCTTATTATAACTGACCTCTACACACATTGTCTAATTATAATTGACCTCTACACACATTGTCTAATTATAACTGACCTCTACACACATTGTCTAATTATAACTGACCTCTAAACACATTGTCTAATTATAATAAATCTCTACACACATTGTCTAATTATAACAAATCTCTACACACATTGTCTAATTATAACTGACCTCTACACACATTGTCTAATTATAACAAATCTCTACACACATTGTTTAATTATAACTGACCTCTACACACATTGTCTAATTATAACTGACCTCTACACACATTGTCTAATTATAATACATCTCTACACACATTGACTAAATATAACTGACCTCTACACACATAGTCTAATTATAACAAATCTCTACATACATTGTTTAATTATAACTGACCTCTACACACATTGTCTAATTATAATACATCTCTACAAACATTGTCTAATTATAACAAATCTCTACATACATTGTTTAATTATAACTGACCTCTACACACATTGTCAATGATAACAAATCTCTACACACATTGACTAAATATAACTGACCTCTACACACATTGTCTAATTATTACTGACCTCTACACATATTGTCTAATTATAACTGATCTCTACACACATTGACTAATTATAACCGACATATACACACATTATCTAATTATAACTGCCCTCTACACACATTGTCTAATTATAACTGACCTCTACACACATTGTCTAATTATAACTGACCTCTACACACATTGTCAAATTATAACTGATCTCTACACACATTGACTAATTATAACTGACATCTACACACATTATCTAATTATAATACATCTCTACACACATTGTTAAATTATAACTGATCTCTACACACATTGACTAATTATAACTGACATCTACACACATTATCTAATTATAACTGACCTCTACACACATTGACTAATTATAATACATCTCTACACACATTGTCTAATTATAACAAATCTCTACATACATTGTTTAATTATAACTGACCTCTACACACATTATCTAATTATAACAAATCTCTACACACATTGTTTAATTATAACTGACCTCTACACACATTGTCTAATTATAACTGACCTCTACACACATTGTCTAATTATAATACATCTCTACACACATTGACTAAATATAAATGACCTCTACACACATACGGTTGGCTTACCACGGCAACAGCCGGGGTTCGTAATCCTGGCGAGGACACCTGGGTTTTACTAATTCCCTAAAAATTAGTAGGAGCCGCGATAGCTCAGTGGTTAGTGAACTGGACTACTACGGACAAGGGGTAGGGTTCGATCCCAACCGACGGCTCCGGGTTCACCCAGCCTTAAATGGGTACCGGATTTTTTCTGGGAAAGTAAAAGCAGCACGGGCGTAATACCGACCACATTACCCCAAAAATCATGTGCTGAAGGTCTGTAAAATATAGGGTCACTAACACCATATTTCCCTATACGCCACTTGGCGTGACGGGGTTACTTTACTTACTTTTTACACACATAGTCTAATTATAACAAATCTCTACATACATTGTTTAATTATAACTGACCTCTACACACATTGTCTAATTATAATACATCTCTACACACATTGTCTAATTATAACAAATCTCTACATACATTGTTTAATTATAACTGACCTCTACACACATTGTCAATGATAACAAATCTCTACACACATTGACTAAATATAACTGACCTCTACACACATTGTCTAATTATTACTGACCTCTACACATATTGTCTAATTATAACTGATCTCTACACACATTGACTAATTATAACCGACATATACACACATTATCTAATTATAACTGACCTCTACACACATTGTCAAATTATAACTGACATCTACACACATTATCTAATTATAACTGACCTCTACACACATTGTCTAATTATAACTGACCTCTACACACATTGTCTAATTATAACTGACCTCTACACACATTGTCAAATTATAACTGATCTCTACACACATTGACTAATTATAACTGACATCTACACACATTATCTAATTATAACTGACCTCTACACACATTGACTAATTATAACTGACTTCTACACACATTGACAAATTATAATACATCTCTACACACATTGTTAAATTATAACTGATCTCTACACACATTGACTAATTATAACTGACATCTACACACATTATCTAATTATAACTGACCTCTACACACATTGACTAATTATAACTGACCTCTACACACATTGTCTAATTATAACAAATCTCTACATACATTGTTTAATTATAACTGACCTCTACACACATTGTCTAATTATAATACATCTCTACACACATTGTCTAATTATAACAAATCTCTACATACATTGTTTAATTATAACTGACCTCTACACACATTGTCAATGATAACAAATTCTACACACATTGACTAAATATAACTGACCTCTACACACATTGTCAAATTATTACTGACCTCTACACATATTGTCTAATTATAACTGATCTCTACACACATTGACTAATTATAACCGACATATACACACATTATCTAATTATAACTGACCTCTACACACATTGTCAAATTATAACTGACATCTACACACATTATCTAATTATAACTGACCTCTACACACATTGTCTAATTATAACTGACCTCTACACACATTGTCTAAGTATAACTGACCTCTACACACATTGTCAAATTATAACTGATCTCTACACACATTGACTAATTATAACTGACATCTACACACATTATCTAATTATAACTGACCTCTACACACATTGTCAAATTATAACTGATCTCTACACACATTGACTAATTATAACTGACATCTACACACATTATCTAATTATAACTGACCTCTACACACATTGACTAATTATAACTGACATCTACACACATTGTCTAATTATATCTGACATATGCACACTTTGTCTAATTATAACACATCTCTACACACATTATCTAATTATAACTGACATCTACACACATTGTCTAATTATAACTGACCTCTACACACATTATCTAATTATAACTGACCTCTACACACATTGTCTTATTATAACTGACATCTACACACATTGTCTTATTATAACTGACATCTACACACATTGTCTAATTACAACTGACATCTACACACATTGTCTTATTACAACTGACATCTACACACATTGTCTAATTATAACTGACTTCTACACACATTGTCTAATTATAACTGACATCTACACACATTGTCTAATTATAACTGACTTCTACACACATTGTCTAATTATAGCTGACATCTACACACATTGTCTTATTATAACTGACATCTACACTCATTGTCTTATTATAACTGACCTCTACACACATTGTCTAATTATAATTGACCTCTACACACATTGTCTAATTATAACTGACCTCTACACACATTGTCTAATTATAACTGACCTCTAAACACATTGTCTAATTATAATAAATCTCTACACACATTGTCTAATTATAACAAATCTCTACACACATTGTCTAATTAGAACTGACCTCTACACACATTGTCTAATTATAACAAATCTCTACACACATTGTTTAATTATAACTGACCTCTACACACATTGTCTAATTATAACTGACCTCTACACACATTGTCTAATTATAATACATCTCTACACACATTGACTAAATATAACTGACCTCTACACACATTGTCTAATTATAACAAATCTCTACATACATTGTTTAATTATAACTGACCTCTACACACATTGTCTAATTATAATACATCTCTACACACATTGTCTAATTATAACAAATCTCTACATACATTGTTTAATTATAACTGACCTCTACACACATTGTCTAATTATAACAAATCTCTACACACATTGACTAAATATAACTGACCTCTACACACATTGTCTAATTATTACTAACATCTACACACATTGTCTTATTATAACTGACATCTACACACATTGTCTTATTATAACTGACCTCTAAACACATTGTCTAATTATAATAAATCTCTACACACATTGTCTAATTATAACAAATCACTACACACATTGTCTAATTATAACTGACCTCTACACACATTGTCTAATTATAACAAATCTCTACACACATTGTTTAATTATAACTGACCTCTACACACATTGTCTAATTATAACTGACCTCTACACACATTGTCTAATTATAATACATCTCTACACACATTGACTAAATATAACTGACCTCTACACACATAGTCTAATTATAACAAATCTCTACATACATTGTTTAATTATAACTGACCTCTACACACATTGTCTAATTATAATACATCTCTACACACATTGTCTAATTATAACAAATCTCTACATACATTGTTTAATTATAACTGACCTCTACACACATTGTCAATGATAACAAATCTCTACACACATTGACTAAATATAACTGACCTCTACACACATTGTCTAACTATAGCTGAACTCTACACACATTGTCTAATTATAATTCATTTTACTTGTTCAACAAGCTACATTAAAAAATGAAGATTTTTATTTTCTACTTCTCTATTCCAAATCCCCGTTGGTCGTTCATGCTGGACTGACTGACTTCGTCAACCTTCACAATCCCCGTTGATCGTTAATGTTGGACTGACCGAATTCGTCAACCTTCACCATCCCCGTTGGTCGTTAATGCTGGACTGACCGACATCGCCAACCTTCACCATCCCCGTAGGTCGTTAATGCTGGACTGACCGTCATCGTCAACATTCTCCATCCCCGTGGGTCGTTAATGTTGAACTGACCGACATCGTCAACCTTTACCATTCCCGTGGGTCGTTAATGCTGGACTGACCGACTTCGTCAACCTTCACAATCCCCGTGGGTCGTTAATGCTGGATGACTGACTTCGCCAACCTTCACCATCCCCGTGGGTATTTAATGCTGGACTGATCGACTTCGCCAACCTTCACCATCCCCGTGGGTCGTTAATGCCGGACTGATCGACTTCGCCAACCTTCACCATCCCCGTGGGTCGTTAATGCTGGACTGACCGACTTCGTCAACCTTCACCATCCCCGTGGGTCTTTAATGCTGGACTGACCGACATCGCCAACCTTCACCATCCCCGTGGGTCTTTAATGCTGGACTGACCGACATCGCCAACCTTCACCATCCCCGTGGGTCGTTAATGCTGGACTGACCGACATCGTCAACCTTCTCCATTTCTCTTTAACTTCAGCCATTATTTTGGACCTTATAAAGTCGAGGCCTGTTAATTCTTTGATGCTATTCTCTCATCTCTTTCTTTACCACTCTCTCCTTCTTTAAATGGCTATTACTGTTTACCTCTTTCAGTTCGGAAGGTTATTTTCAATTTAGTGGTAGAGATTTCAGAGACACAATTTTTCATAATTTTAAAATATTAATCTACATGTTTATATTTTTCTAACCCTTGACATATTATATATGAATTTTAAAAAGAAATGAGGCTGTAAGAATGAGGATACGGGGATCGCTGTCAAATTTGTGTAAGGATGTAGGGCTGGAAGAAGATCTCACAATCACAACCGATACCATTCGCACGACACTTTAAAGGTCACACAACACTGCTCCTGGTCCAGATGGTGTTCGGTATGATGACATAGGCGATTTAGCTGATGACGACTTGACAACACTGGCCAATGAGTTTAATGCCAGTATTCGGAGTGGCCAGATTAAGGATGAGTGGCTACACAGCTACTTACTACCGCTACGGAAGCCGAACAAGGACCATTCTCAGATCAGTGCCTACAGAATCATCACAATGCAGAACACTGCGGGCAAGCTGCTGGAGAAAATAGTTGCCCGTGTCCTCACCTGTCACCTTGAACAGAAACGCGTATTCCCATCCACACTCGGAGGTTATAGATAGAACAAAGAGACATGGCTCAATGCGGCAGTATTTGCCTATGACGTCTTCGAAGGCTTCCACAGACGAGAGGAGACATGTGCTGCTTCTATAGATCTGGAGGATGCATACAACAGGGTACCATTTGAATATCTCATGCATATGCTTCTCAAACTGGCGGTGAACCCCTTCCTCATTAGATGGATCGCCGCGGCACTGTTTCAGAGGAAGGTGATACTGAGATGTGGAAGTTGGTCTTCCGAGCCAACATCCATTTGTCCAGGGCTGCCACAAGGCTCACCATTGTCATCAGTTCTATTTAACGTGTACGCAATAACGATCACGACCCAATAGCTGGATGGGAGGGGAAGAACTATGACTTTTGCTGATGATATTCTGGTATATCGACAGGGAAGAGACAGACGGGGAATCGCCTCCACAATGCAAGACGAATTCGATCGCATTTCTTCCTGGTGTGGGGTTTCAGGTGCCTTGGTTAATCCTAATAAAGCATCACTTTCATGGTTCTCCCTTAACAATCATATCGTTAATACGACCACACCGGTAGTACGAATGGGATCTGATGAGGTGACCAGGGACAAGTTGATGACATACCTCGGAGTTAAGTTTGATCGCAGCCTGTGTTTTCGGGACCACGTCGACCATGTGATAATAAAATCCCGCAAAGGATTAGCCGCCTTGAAGGTCATGGCAGCTGCCAACATCGAGCAGAGGCTACTTACTCTTCTGTTACAGGGATTAGTCCTTGCACCAATCGAGTATGCCCTAGCCATTCTTACTGTCAGTACGACTCAAATTGATAGGCTGGAGAAAATACAAAATGAAGCCATGCGCATTATCCTGGGATGTACGAGGGACACTCCCTGTGTAGCAATGAGGTATCTTCTTGACTCTCCAACCATGGATGACAGAATCAAGATCTGGAGAGCACGAGCATACCTGAAGATTAGTACAGATACAGAGCATCCATTGCACCACGTACTCAACACAGAGAAAGGTACCGGGCTAAAAAGAGGCAAATCATGGGTGGGCCGAGCAGAATATGTCATCAAACAGGTATGTGGGCTTACCAATATCAGCATTGGTGAGGAGTGGATACCTGTGCCTACGTCATTCAAGGGGACTTTCTCATGTATTGTCACACTCAACAGGAAAAGTAGGGAACAGAACCCGGTCGTGGTTAATGCTGAGGTCAACGGTCTCATCTGCGATAACACCAATGAGAAAGATGCAGTCATCTATACAGACGGATCTGTAAGACGACACGAAAGAAGTGCATGGGCATTTACAGTACGCTCGGCAGGCAGAATAGCAAAGGAAGACAGTGGTGCATACCCCATGACCACGAGTATCATGACAATGGAGGTGATGGCAGTGACTAAGGCATTCAAATGGTTAGAGTCACAAGACTCTACTCCACGCATGTATACTGAGTGATTCTATGAGCATGATAAAAAAAGTGGAGGCGGGCTTTGTACGCATGCAATGGGTAGAGTCGTTGCAGAAATCCAAAATACGTAAGGTCACCTTTGTCTATGTCCCTGGAAATGCGGGAGTACGGGGAAATGAGAGAGCGGACAGGTTGGCTAGCTGCGCTGTCGTTGAGGACGGGCAACCGATGGATCGGGCGGACATCATCAATGCCCCCGAGATGTGGGAAGAGCACAGGACTTCGACAAACACAGATCAACGTCGCTTCTTCGGATGATGGAAATGGGAGTTAAGATGGGCACGGCCAGAAATGAGAAACTTGGTGGCCGTGTAAGAAGACTTATCAACCAACATAGAACCGGAGTCGTCAGTCGCTGGACACTGAGGGAATTGATGAGGAGGGGATCTGAGCACCTATGGACATGTTCGGAGTGCAATGATGATGACCCGCAAATAACTCAATAACTCAATAACTCAATATGAATTTTAGATTATTAAACAAGGACTTAGATTTCACCAATACCAAGATGATACAAGACATGTAAATGATTATGGTTTGATAACTGTTTCATCATCATCATCATCATCGAGTGCCATCTCCGCAACAAAGGTTGGCTACCACGGAGCGCAATTCTGCTCTGTCTCTTGCTTTGATGGTGCAGGTTGTCATAGACTGGTTTGTCCATCTTTTGATGCTACTCGTCCGTGTTAGGTTTGTTCTGCCTTTGCCTCTTTTACCTTGTATTTTCCCCTTCAGGATTACTTTTAGTAGTCTGTTGTGTCTTTTAACATGGCCCAAAAAACGCATTTGTCTTGTTTGAATTGTGTTTAATAGTTCTCTTTTCATTTTTAGTTGTTGTAAGACTTCATCGTTTGTTTTCTTTTCCTTACATCCAATTCTACATATTCTTCTATATATCCACATTTCAAAGGCTTCAATTCTCGGTTCAGTTTTCTTGTCTAATGTCCATGTTTCTGCACCATATAGAAATGATAACAGTTTACAACAATCAAATTGAGAGTTACTGTGCAGCTAAACTGTACATCACCGAAATCGGCATGGCGCATGATGCGTCAAAACGTACGGAAAGAGTTAATAACACCTAAATAATTTAGTCTGATGTACTTCGTCAAGGAGAGGGCAAAACACCTTAAGGCCAGGCCAGCCTTGAGTACACGTGAACAGATAGAGATAGTAAGTAGTGACTGCTTGCCATATCAGTTTGAAATCCTAGACAGAGATCTGTGTGGGCCGATGAAGCCCGAGGCCGGTTCGTTCGGTTAAATACGGAGCAATGATATCGTTATCTTGTATAGTCGCCATCTTGCCTCACAGTCACTGTCTTAGAAGTGTGGTAACTGCAGGAGGCCGAGCTCTGGCAAGTACCACAGAAATGGAAGACACTCGCAATCGTTGCTAGAATAGCGTGGGTCTAAACGTTGCAGAATGGTGTCTCTACCCAACATTCCTTCTAAACGTTGCAGAATGGTGTCTCTACCCAAAATTCCTTCTCGCTTTTATTTTCAGTTGGAAGATTATTCTTCGTCAGAACACCGGACATTTGTGACGTTGCTCCAGCCCCGACACGCATTGCTACAAAGTTACCCGTCTTTTATCACGAGTCGACTTGAACTTTCCTGTAGATAATTCGTGAGTCTTTAGTTTTGATGAGGACGGAGGACTTCTTTGTTGTGATCTCTCTCTCTCTCTCTCTCTCTCTCTCTCTCTCTCTCTCTCTCTCTCTCTCTCTCTCTCACGCTCTCACTCTATCTCGCTCATTCTCTTCTCTTTGCTTTCAGTGATGTTAGTTGACCCAGGCTTCATCTTCAGCAGTATTTGCGTCATCACCTTCTGCTTCAATACGATGTTAGTGCCCATATTTTTAAAGAGATCGACGGTACATTGTTTTTGTATGTAATTTGGTCAGTATTACGACAGTGCTGTTTTACTTTTCCAGAAAAAATATTATACTATTTTAAGGCTGATAAACCTGGAACTTAGAGAATGAAATGGGAAGATAACATTTAATAAGTCGACAGGCATCGAAGAGTCCTAAAGAAAGATTGAAGAAAGAGATAAATGAGAAGGTTGATGACGTCTGAAGTAGTGCCCCAACTACTCTCAGGAGTTGCGGTATGAGAAAGGAAGGAGGGAGGGAAGGAACGAGGGAGGCAGGGAGGGAATAAAGATCGAACCCTCATTCTTGTTCTTAGTAGCCCAGTTTGCTAACGACCGAGCTACTGCAGCCCCTCTGCCTCAGATGTCACGTTAATTATTGTCTCTACTTCACTGAATTGTTAATGTCGTCACTATTCGGAACATGACGTTGTATGCCCATATTTTTCAACAATCGACATTTTGTTATACATTCAACGCTACTTAAGTGTTTTCTTTAGTTTCCCGAACTAAAAAAATAAATTCTGGTTGCTATTTACGGCTGGGTGAACCTAGATGTAGTCAATGGAAATAAAACTGGACTTGCTTCTTCAGCAGACCAGGCGACTGACCATTGCTCCCTGTTACAGGCACTGACCACCATATTGCTACTTCTCTCTTCAGGTTTTCATAGTTCATTAATGACAGAAAAAGGGTTAATAAAATTCTGCTCCTTTTAGACCCATGTCTCAATTGTGGCGGCCATCTTTGCATTGCAACAACGGTGGCACGTTACTTGTCTGCACTTAGTTGCCAACTGTAGTCTAGTTCATATATTTATCCTATTTCTGTGCGCTGCCGCTGAGACTTGTAGATCCGGAGAATAAAGGCCGCGTGTCTAATGCAGTCTGAACGTTCAGGTATGAGGTTTTTTTTATTTCACCGCCCCCCCCCCCCCCGCCCCCCACGTAGAAGCCAAAAAAATGTTTTGAGCCTCCCAGGACTGGAGTCTGTGTACTCTTGTCAATATAAAACAAATATCATCAGTGAGAGCCGTCTCCGCATTGAAAGTTGACTACCATGCAGCACCATTCAGCTCTGTCTCTTGCTTTGATGGTGCGGGTTGTCATAGGTTTACTTGTCCATCTTTTGATGTTACTCGTCCATGTTAGTCTTGATCTGCCTCTTTTACCTTGTATTTTCCCCTCCAGGATTACTTTTAGTAAGCTATTGAATCTTTTAACATGGCCCAAAAATCTCATTTGTTTTGTTTGAATTGTGTTTAGTAGTTCTCTTTTCATTTTTAGTCGGTTTAAGACCTCATCGTTTGTTTTCTTCTCTTTCCATCCAATTCTACCGATTTTTCTATATATGTACATTTCAAAGACTTCAATTTTTTGTTCTGTTTTCCTGTCTAATGTCCTTGTTTCTGCACCATACAGGAATATTGAGAAGATATAACATTTTGCTATTCTTAGCTTTAGTAACTACCCCTTGTCCTTTGTAGTCCAGTTCACTAAACACTGAGCTATCGCGGCTCCCTTATTCTTAGCTTTAGCCCTGGTGTTATTTGTTTTGATGTTTGTATATTTTCCGTGGCATTAACATTAAATAAAAAGCAACAACAAAAATAGAGCGCTTTAGATAAAGAAAAGTATACTGTAAAGGTATTCCTAAAGCAATTACCGTTGTGTATAGAAGTGTATTGACGTCATTGTATAAAGCCGCAGCTTCACGAGGTTCCCGTCTCCGCTGACTTTCCTTCCCACCTCTGTAACCATTTAAAGATATAGCTCGCTGGTTAGTCAACTGCTGTTCAAAGCACAAGAGGTCGCGTTCGATCCCTATCGACGGCTTCCGGGTTCACCTAGCAATGGGTGCCGGATTTTTTTTTTTCGTAAAGCGGCATGAGCGTAATACTGACCACATTACCACAAAAATTATGTGCCGAAGGTCTATAAAAGATGAATAAAAGGTCACTAATACAATTTTCACTGGATAGCTTGGCATGGAAAACAGTCAACAACAGAACTTATACGATGCACTGTGGATAGAAGATTGTGGAGGGACATGATCGCCAACGTCAACCGGTATGGTACATGATGATGATGATGAATACCATATTCTCTATGCGCTACGTGGCAATATGGGATTTTTTATTGTTTTTTTTTTTTTTACTTACCCATTTAAAGAAATGGCTTGACAAGCTGTCATTGTAAAATGTATTGTTATGGAAACAGCGCCACATATTTTAGAGCAGTGATCTCTGCAATATGTACCACTTTGGCACGCAAGGTTTCTGTTTTTGAGATTGTGGTTCTGCCCTATGTGCCGTCTTCGGCTCGAAAGGACAATAGATAGATAGATTTAAAGAGGATGGGTGGAGGCCGAAGGCTTTTATTTAGAAAACATATGTTTATCTAGAGTGACATGTGATCCTCGAGTCTTTAGTTTAATGAATAACATATGTTAGTAGACTTCAGTCGACACAACAGACAAAGCTGGTGCGTGTATTTGGGAGGTATATGTGTCTTTATTTGTCCTTACGTGGTCTCTGTCTCCTAATGTATGTCATAAAAGATTCCCAATCTCAACTACTTTTCTCCAGTGTGTGTGTTTGTGTGTGTGTGTGTGTGTGTGTGTGAGAGAGAGAGAGAGAGAGAGAGAGAGAGAGAGAGAGAGAGAGAGAGAAATAACGATTAAAAAAACACGCATTTTTTTACCTACAACTTTATACAAAGACAGAAAATTTGTGGAATAAAATCTGTCAGTTCTTGATGATGTGAGAACTCCATGCGCCTCGCAATGTGGCCCAGGAAACATAAATCATCCACACACGCGTATGGGAACAAAATATATTGACTGACCGACACACTCTTTATATGCTAGTGCGGAGGCGCGCCTACCAGCACCAGAGCTGGAAGTTGTCAACGACCCACAGCTGATGGCTTGCGCCAGGATCGGTGAACCAAAACCATCCACACCCTGCTCCAACTCTTCGCAGTGCCTCCAGTAACAGACTAACCTGTCTAGTCTGGCCAAGCGTGCAGGGGAAGACAAACCGGTACTCAAAAATGTCGTGCTGAAGTCGGATTTGTTGGGCTGAAAGGCGCAAATATAACAGTTATACTGCAAACCACAACACAACGCAGACACGTCCACTACGTCCTTGTAAGGGCGGATGATGAAGAGGAATATTCTAGTCTACCACGATACTCTAGAATACTTTAGTCATCGGGCGAACGTAACCAACCAACCATATGTTAGTGTACGGCCCATGATTGAACTTAAGAAGAGCTGAGTGAAAGCGCTGGAGAGAGCGACTATGACTGTAGCATTATATTCACTTCATTCTCTTCTTTTTTTCTTCCATTTTCACATAAACGGGTCCCCTATTTCCTGACATATCTTTATTATATTATATTATATTATATTATATTATATTATATTATATTATATTATATTATATTATATTATATTATATTATATTATATTATATTATATTATATTATATTATATTATATTATATTATATTATATTATATTATATTATATTATATTATATTATATTATATTATATTATATTATATTATATTATATTATATTATATTATATTATATTATATTATATTATATTATATTATATTATATTATATTATATTATATTATATTATATTATTATATTATATTACATTGCATTACATTACATTATACTACATTATATTATATTATATTATATTATATTATATTATATTATATTATATTATATTATATTATATTATATTATATTATATTATATTATATTATATTATATTATATTATATTATATTATATTATATTATATTATATTATATTATATTATATTATATTATATTATATTATATTATGTTATATTATATTATATTATATTATATTATATTATATTATATTATATTATATTATATTATATTATATTATATTATATTAATTATATTATATTATATTGAATGAATAAAAAAAAAGAACCCTGTCTTGTGAACCTCGAGCTGAATGGAATGGGCAAATAACCTTTTTTTCCTCCAGCCCCTCCCCGTCCTCTCACACCAGCAACAACCAGAATGAAATCAATGTCAGTGTTTTCAATTCTAAAGAAAGTTACAATAATAATCATAAAATGCTGGTTATCATTTCTCATTCTTTTCTTGAATTATCCGCTGACAGTGCATGACCTGTGTAGTAGATCCAGTTACACCGTTTCGCAAAGGTAAAGTCAAAGGTATAGGTAAAGACAAAGGTATAGGTAAAGTATAAGACTTGAACCGGCGTCTTAGCACGCGAGTTTCCACCCATATGTGCTCGGCCGCCTATCTAGAAGTGTTTGGAGACTTCTGGATAGTGTCGCTTCAAGAATATAAACACACGATGCTAGGCGGCATTCCTCACCTTCCCAGAGTACTGCTACAGCGGCTGGGTCGACTGCGGGGGTATTTTTGTTCCCAACAATGAGTACCACTCACACTGCTTCCCGCGGGAATCCAAACATGGGTTGTGCGAACGTCGGTAGCCTAGTCGGGTGGGTAGTTTTCCCAAATAGGCTACCGAGGCCCCCCCCCCAACATTTCATAAGACGATGTTTATGTCCTTAATGTTAAGAAATAAAAGATTAAGACCGGTATCCGTTAATTGTTTATAACGAGCACCGTAAATCACATCTACCTTCTCATCGGAACAGTGACTCTGCCCTGCTAGAGACAGGGTATGTGTATTCTCACTTGTAAGAGCAGGCACTCAACTCTACTCTTAGCTCTCCGTCCTGCTAATAGTTTCCCGCACTTAGACCACCCCACCTTTGATCAAAATAAGAACGTGTATGATTGAGTCGTGTTTCCTGGCAACTTTAGCACAGTCCAGGTAAGAGGCTTCTGCTACTCGCGATAAACTGTGACTGTATTCTAATACCTCGTAAGATTGTCTATAATGTATGTTGTTTGTCTGTGTCATTGATTGATTTATGACATTAATATTTGCTCATCTCAACACCTTTTATGATCCTTTTATTTTGTTTTGCAAAATATGTCATTTATTTTGGTTTTTTTTTTCATCATCATTGAGTGCCGTCTCCGCAACGAAGGTTGGCTACCATGGAGCGCCATTTTGCTCTATCTCTTGCTTTGATGGTGCAGGTTGTCATCGGTTGATTTGTCCATCTTTTGATGTTACTCGTCCATGTTAATCTTGGTCTGCCTCTGCCTCTTTTACCTTGTATTTTCCCCTCCAGGATCACTTTCAGTAGGCTGTTGTGTCTTTTAACATGGCCTAAGAATCGCATTTGTCTTGTTCTAATTGTGTTCAGAAGTTCTCTTTTCCTTTTTAGTTGTTTTAAGACTTTGTCATTTGTTTTCTTTTCCTTCCATCCAATTCTACCTATTCTTCTATATATCCACATTTCAAAGGCTTCAATTCTCTGTTCTGTTTTCTTGTCTAATGTCCATGTTTCAGCACCATATAGGAATATTGAGAAGATGTAACATTTTGCTATTCTTAGTTTTAGCTCTGGTGTTATTTGTTTTGATGTTAGTATGTCCTTCATGACATTAAAATTACTTTTTGCCATTCCTATTCTTTTGTTTATTTCAGTTGTACATTTTCCATCACTGGTTATAGTATGTCCAAGGTAGTTATAGTCCTGAACTGTCTCAAGGTCTATTCCTTCAATTTTGATATCCACTTGTGGGTTTTGAGTATTTTCTTTGTTTATGATCATAGTTTTTTTTTTAACCTCGTTTTAATTGCTTCATATTGCTAGTGACGTTAATGAATATCTTTAATTTTGGCGAGATAATTATCACGATTTATATTACTCCAATCGTATCATTTACAATTTCCTTCCACTAATGATATTTTTCTTGCTTTTTTTTTTTAATCTGTCATAATTTATAAAACTTTTTTTTTTATTCTGAAACGTATGGCTCCTCATGATTTGTTCAAACTACACTTTTAACGTTATGTTCATTTACTGGTTGTGATTTGTATTTGTGATTTCTCTCTTCGGCAACCACCCCTGGTCTCAGCAGCGAGGCTCGGCTTTAAACGCTAATTACTCATGGACGGAAAAAAAATATGAGTACCCCCGAAGACGGAGTTATCTGCCTGTGCGGCAAGGGACCCCTGTGCACACGGCTGCCAGGGAAAAACGGATTAACACGCAAAATTCAGTTCCTAGTCTCTAGGGACTTCGTCGAGGTAAACACAAATATAAAAAAAATGTCCTGATGCGTCTATTAGTTTGTCTTTGTTCTCAAGGTTCAATCAAAGCTTGTTTTGTTGCTTAGATTATTTGCAACCTTGTCCATGAAAGTCTGTAACGTCACTTTCCGTGCATGATGCCATCTTGGCACTTTAGAGCACTTCAACCTGCATTTATTATATTCTAGTAACATATCACATATCAATGACCGTTATACTGCCCAATAATGTGTATCTCATATGCATGATACTGACATGACTGATATTTTGTATTTTATTTAAATGAAATTAGGATTGTATTTCTTGCTTTCTTTTCCTTTTTTAATTTCGTCTTTGACCTACATCTAGTCATCGCCGCCATTAAATGGACGTTAAATGGGTGAAGATGCGTTCTGTTGTCGGTAAGCGCGCGCCACGTTATTTTTGCGACTTTCGACTTCAGCTACCCGAATGTCTGTCTGACTGTCTGTCTGCCTGCCTGCCTACCTACCTGTCTGTCTGACTGTCTGTGTGTCTGTCTGTCTGTCTGACTGTCTGTCTGTCTGTCTGTCTGTCTGTCTGACTGTCTGCTGTCTGTCTGTCTGTCTGTCTGTCTGTCTGTCTGTCTGTCTGACTGTCTGCTGTCTGTCTGTCTGTCTGTCTGTCTGTCTGTCTGTCTGCCTGTCTGTCTGTCCGTCTGCCTGTCTACCTGTCCTACCTTCCTGCATACCTGTCTGTCTGTCTACCTACCTACCTTCCTACATACCTGTCTGTCTGTCTTTCTGTCTGTCTGTCTGTCTGTCTTTCTGTCTGTCTGTCTGTTTGTCTGTCTACTGTCAGTTGGAGCCTAAGTTAGTACATTGGGCAGAAATTCTGAATCTACATTTCAGACGAACTGTGTCACATGTCATCCCATTCACAGGACCAGCGTTGTTGTATCTCACCACACGTCCCTTTTATCAGGGAGCTTCTCAATCTCGACAAAGGAATTGATGCCTTCTGTTGTTGTCTCTCGTCTCTGTGTTATATTTAGTGTTTCTCTAGGTCGACCTATTTATCTTTTTACCATTTGGTTCCCATTTTAGGGCCTGCTTTGAGATTCTCATGTTGTCTCTTCCCATCACATGGTCAACATATGACCGACCAGCTTCTTCTCTTGTTGTCTCTTCCCATCACATGGTCAACATATGACCGACCACCTTCTTCTCTTGATTATAATTGATAGTTTTGAATGCTTTACCATTTCTATTATTTCTGTATGTCAATACATTCCACAGTAAACGAAGTATTTTCTCCGCAACATTTGTTTTCGAATGCATCTTATTTTTTGTTCTATTTCCGTAGTTATTTTCTATCTGTCGTATACATAAGAAATGTAACTGTGATTTAAAATCTCGCGTGGCACGAGTATTAAGGGATGAAAGAAAAGAACAGATATGTATAGTATTTTGCTAGCGAGCTAATGAATGATACATACGCTCATCATATAGTTATATACTTTTCGAAGTCCTCGGCATCAGTGCAAACGCATGAAAAACCATAAAAGCTTAACCGCCGGTGCCAGTGGAATCATCCGAATTAACATCTCATCGAATATCCAAACAAAGGAAGGCAGGTGTAGTCATCATCAGAGCAGCTACAGTGCACGCCAAAAAACATAAGCCCAAGCGGCTCAGAAAATGATCGCAACTGAACTGTCCTTCATCATACGATATCATCCTTCATCGTAATCAATCTGAATATAGAAACACCATCCGGATGAATAGCACCGCTCACGGTGTGCACAGAGCATTAATCTCAGTACCTCCGGTAGCAAGTCGGTATTATATGGGGAAACTGAAAAAAGGAACACTTTTCAGACAGTACCTCAACGGTTCCTATCGCTTATCCGCCAAATTAACCGGAAATCCACCCTCATCATATATTGATAACTACTAAGCAGTTATAAGGTTGCAATGATCTACTATCGTCGAATAGGAATTATATTAATTAGCTACTTTTAATAGAGCTCATTGGGCTATCAGGAACTTGACTGGTGTAAGGAGAAATACGAATAGTGTACACTGTCACATGTGACCTGCAATAACTCGCTAAGTGGTTGCTATAATAGGCTAATGTGGACAACAGGTCTTCATCTATAAAGAAGAATCTAATGCGTAGAGATCTCCGACTGTCGAGGAGAGCTCTAGAACATACAGATTCACTGTGCCCGTTCTCTAAACGTAGATGTTAACGTTCTTAGGTTTTCGGTGATTTAATCTCACCTTGGCCGCTCGCTCTCTTCTTCAATGACAGTGCTCTGTCGTTGATGTATAGATTTACGTACTTCGCGTTGTGTCAGATTCGTTCGTCATGCTGGACACAGCACACACTCTACATGAATAGTTTCTACACGCAAGTCTCTCGTATAAAAGAATAGTAAGCATTTAGTAGCACAGTCCAACAAAGAGAAAGGCATCAATAAATAAAGCACAGTGGCCTAACATCGCCGCTCGCGTATCAAAGAACATGTTAAGGAATTATCATTTACCTCTAACTCTGGTAATCACTCTCAAGACTCTCTCCTAATACACTAAATCACTTTTCACTTAAAGAGCTTTTGCTCGGTTCTACTAACTTAGCTCAACTGTGTCGCCCTAGTAGCCTGCTTGTTCATCTCTCAAATGTTTCTCTATGGCCTCCTTTAGTCTCTCCAGAATGATTCTGCTTAATATTTTTCATGGCACTGATAGTAGCATATTTCCCCTATAATTTGTGCACTCCTGTAAACTTCCTTTCTTTGGTAGTTTAATCATATAACATTCTTTCCAGTCTTTAGGTATTGCTTCCCTCTCCCAAATTTTATCTAATAGATCATGTAACATCTTGGTAGAGGTGTTAATATCTGCTTTGATGGATTCCGAAGGAATTTCATCTGGTCCTGTGGCTTTACCATTTTTTAATAGTTTGATGACTTTCATTATTTCTTATTTGCTTGGTTTTCCACAGTTAACGTGTAACTTTTCTTCTGCTGGTAGTATATCTGGAGGATTATTTGAGCCGGATCTGTTCAAAAGTTCTTCAAAATGAACTTTCCATCACCCCATTTGTTCCCTTATATTACTAAGCAGATTTCCTTTTTTATCTTTAATAAAGGCATCGATCTGTTTGTATTTTCCACTTAATTTCTTTATGTTGTTGTACAGTTCTTTCATATTCACTTTATTTGCTGCTTCTTCTGCCTCTTAGCTAGTTCCTCTATATATTTCCTCTTAACCCTTTTAATGCATCTTCTCACTTCTTTGTTCACCTCTGTGTAAGCTTCCTGTGTCTTGGCTTTATTACTTCTCGTTTTGCTTTTATTTATGTCTGCTTTCTTGTTCTTTCTTTCTTTAATTTTTTCCAGGGTCTCTGCTGTCATCCATGCCTTATTCTGGCGTTCTCTTTTCCCCAGTGTTTCTTCGCATGTCACTTTCCATATATTTTTTTACCTGTTTCCAATGATCTTCTATATTTATTGTATTTTCTAGTTGTTGGAGGACATGGTATTTGTTTGATATTGTGACTGCGAATTTATCTTTAATTCCTTGTTCTTTAAGAAACTCTACATTGAAATACTTTCTACCCTTATTCGTTGTAGTATACCTTTTTAGTTTAATTTTAAGTTTGGCTAACAGAAGATGATGATCAGAAGCTACATCTGCTCATCTATATATTTTTACATACTGTAAGGATGACTTAAACTTATTATTAATACATATGTGATCAATTTGATTTTCCGTTCTATGATATTTTGACACCCATGTAGCTTTGTGTATTCTTTTATATTGGAATATTGTTGCTCCTAAGCTCACTTGATTAAGGGCGCAGAAATTCACAAATATCTCTCCATTCTCGTTTATATCTACAAGTCCATGTTTTCCCATAATCTCTTCGAAGCCTCTGTTGTCTGATCCTACTTTAGCATTTAGGTCTCCCATCAAGATTATAATATCCTTGGCTCGTCTTGCATCCATCTGACATTGTAACTGTTTATAAAAATAATCTTTAACTAAATCATCCTTATCGTTGGTTGGTGCATAGCACTGGATAATGTGTAATTTTATTTTGTTATTGATTGTTTTAAATGTTGCTCTCATTAGTCTTGGTCCTGCCGCTTCCCAATCTATTAGTGTCTTCTGTGCATTCCTTGATAGCATTATAGCTACCCATTCACTATGTTGTACTTCCTGGTGTCCTGATTATAAAATCATCTCTCCTGTATTTAGTTTTATTCTTTCCGTTCCTAGCCATCTTGTTTCACACATTCCCAGAATATCTATCTTGTAGTTTGTCATTTCTGCTGCTACCTGAGCAGCTTTTCCCTGTTCGTTTTGGGTACATACATTCCAGCTGCCAACTCTGGAGGATTTCCTGGTAGAAAAAGGGTGAATCGGCAACCCGGATTACTTACGGCTTTCTCCGGCTTGTGTCATACGTCTCTTAGACAGAGAGCCCTTATCTTTCCTGGATGGCGGATTTACTTTTTCTCTCTTCAAAACTTCACAAACATGGACAAGTCAAGTGTCTATCCTCTCTAGGATAAAGTGTCTAGCATCTCTAGGATAAAGTGTCTAGCTCTCTAGAATAAAGTGTCTAGCCTCTCTAGGATAAAGTGTCTAGACTCTCTAGATAAAGTTTCTAGCCTCTCTAGGATAAAATGTCTAGCATCTCTAGGATAAAGTGTCTAGACTCTCTAGGATAAAGTGTATAGCTTTTCTAGGATAAAGTGTCTAGTATCTCTAGGATAAAGTGTATAGCATCTCTAGGATAAAGTGTCTAGCTCTCTAGGATAAAGTGTCTAGACTCTCTAGGATAAAGTGTCTAGCATCTCTAGGATAAAATGTCTAGCCTCTCAAGGATAAAGTGTCTAGCATCTATAGGATAAAGTGTATAGCATCTCTAGGATAAAGTGTCTAGCATCTCTAGGATAAAGTGTCTAGCATCTCTAGGATAAAGTGTCTAGCATCTCTAGGATAAAGTGTCTAGCATCTCTAGGATAAAGTGTCTAGCATCTCTAGATAAAGTGTCTAGCATCTCTAGGATAAAGTGTCTAGACTCTCTAGGATAAAGTGTCTAGACTCTCTAGATAAAGTGTCTAGCATCTCTAGGATAAAGTGTCTAGAATCTCTAGGATAAAGTGTCTAGATCTCTAGGATAAAGTGTCTAGCATCCTAGGATAAAGTGTCTAGCATCTCTAGGATAAAGTGTTTAGCATCTCTAGGATAAAGTGTTTAGACTCTCTAGGATAAAGTGTCTAGCATCTCTAGGATAAAGTGTCTAGCATCTCTAGGATAAAGTGTCTATCATCTCTAGGATAAAGTTTCTAGCATCTCTAGGATAAAGTGTCTAGCATCTCCAGGATAAAGTGTCTAGCATCTCTAGGATAAAGTATCTAGACTCTCTAGGATAAAGTGTCTAGTATCTCAAGGATAAAGTGTCTAGCTCTCTAGGATAAAGTATCTAGACATCTCTAGGATAAAGTGTCTAGCATCTCTAGGATAAAGTATCTAGACTCTCTAGGATAAAGTATCTAGACTCTCTAGGATAAAGTATCTAGACTCTCTAGGATAAAGTGTCTAGTATCTCAAGGATAAAGACGGAAATAAAAAAAATCGTGTGTGTTAAAACCGAATACGTTACAAATAGAAAAGAGTAGTTTAAATGTGGCCGCAGTCCGGTCACACATGTGGTATACTGTTAACACTCTACCCAACTGCTCTCTCCATTTTCAAGGTCTTCGCCGGTGGTACGCAGTTTGTGTAGCTGAGCTGAAGACATTTTTCGCTATGTGGGTCAACTAGATCCGTGCTCCAGGATAGGATCTGAGTGTTATGGGAGTGTCCGTTGTGAAAACAAGATGATCTGTACATTAAACTAAACAGTGAAACTATTTTGAGATTGTTCAGTTATTTAGTTCATTGAGTGCTGTCTCCACACCAAGGTTAGTTACCATTCCGCACTGGCTCTTGCTTTGATGGTTCAGAATTTCATACACTGACTTGTCCATCTTTTGATGTTACTTGTCCATGTTGGTCCTGGTCTGCCTCTGCCTCTTTTACCTTGTATTTTCCCCTCCAAGATTACTTTTAGTAGGCTGCTGTTGTGTCCTTTAACATGCCCCAAAAATCTCATTTGTCTTATTTGAATTGTGTATTTGAATTTAGTAGTTCTCTTTTCATTTTTTGTTGTTTTAAACTTCACGTTTGTTTTCTTTTCTTTCCATCCAATTCTTCCTATCATTCTATAAATCCCCATTTGAAAGACTTCAATTTTCGGTTCTGTTTTCCTGTCTAATGTCCATGTTTCTGCACCATGCAGTAATGTTGATAAAATATTATATTTTGATATTCTTAGATTTAGCCCTGGTGTTATTTATTTTGATGTTAGTCAATTTTTCATGGCGTTAAAATTAATTTTTATCATTTCTATTTGTTTGTTTATTTCAGTTTTACATTTTCCATCACTGGTTAAAGTATGTCCAAGGTAGTTGTAGCTCTGAACTGTCTCCAGGTCTATTCCTTCAACTTTGGTATCTAATTATAGGTATTGAGTATTATCTGTGTTTATGGTCATAGTTTTAGTCTTCTTGATATTCATAGCTAATCTATAAGAGGCCAAAGCAAAGAGAGAGCTAATTTCCAATATTAGGAAAAAACAATCCTCATTTTTGGCCATGTAATGAGAAGAGAACAACTGGAATATATTGTAACAACTGGGAGAATTGAGGGACAAAGAGATAGAGGGAAGCAAAGAGAAATGATACCAGACAGTTTAAGAGAATGGCTTGGCAGAAGGTCAACAATAGAAGTGATAAATAGCTGTGGAGATCGAAAGTTGCGGAGACACATAATCACCCACGCCATCAATCATGGTACTTGATGATGATGATGATGATGATGATCTAGTCCATATTTTTTGCTTGCCATGTTTATTTCATTAAGTAATTATTGTAGATCTTTTTGATTTTCTGCTATATAGTAGTACATTATCGTCTGCATATCTTAGATCACTCGGCCACGCCTCGTCAACACGTCACAGATCCACACATTCACGAAGCTGACGCTCTGTCTACCGTACTTTTCACGCTCGTCGACGCTGTGAACTCTACTGCAGGTAAACCGCACAACTGTGTCATTCATAAACTTCTACATGCACATCAACCAGAATTGTCCCGCTTTGATCAAATGCTCATCCTCTGGGTAATACAACAACACAAAAATGAGGCACGCGTGTGTTTATTATTTGTGCTATTTTCTCATTCTTGTTTTTACGTGCAACAACATGTACCGCTTAACCGCTAAGCTGAACCAGATAAGCATTCCCTTGGGGTGGGTGTGAGGACTGGATCAAGATGGAAAATAGAGAAATCTATCATGGTAACCTTAGAAGTGTGTGCCAGGGGTGCCCCGAGAGAATTTAGTGAGGTCTAGATTATATATGTAATGACGTAAATGAAAATAAAGTCATGCACTCAAACAACATAGTAGGGAGCAGCAAAAGTAGAAATAAGAGAAACAAATATGTTCAGATCAAAGGGGAAAGAATCAGTTTCTTCTTTATTTCTTTTCTCTTTCTCACTGGTGCCGAAAAGGTGTTGTGGTTATATCATTTGTCGTCCTTGAGCTGCTCGAACTGTCAGAATTAGTGATTTTTCTTTGTTGTTACATGTCTCTGTCACTGCATCTATCCATTTTGTTCTGGGTCTTCCTCGTGGTCTTTTTCCATGCATTCTCGAGAAGAACGCCCTTGATGGTGATTGGTGAGGATTCATTCTGACCAGGTGGCCAAACCATTTAAGTTGTTGTTGTTGTATATATTCTTGGCAGGGTTTTGTTCCTACCATTTTTCTTGTGGTTTCATTTTGGTATTCTATCTCTTCTTGTGTTGTTTGTTACTTTTCTCAAGCATCGCATCTCACATGTATTGATCTTTCTTAAATTTGATTTAGAAAGGGTCCATGTTTGACTTTCATAGCACAAAGTTTGTATGAAAATGCTATTTATTATTTGTTGTTTAGCTGGCATAGAAATGTTTGACGCCTTAACAATGGTGAAAGCTGGTATGTGACAGCATTTGCTTTTTGTATTCTCATGTCAATTTCTCTGTCTAGTTTTCCATCTTCTGCAAACATTGTGCCCAAATACTTGAATTCCTCTACTTGTTTTATTTCTTTATCTTTGATTTTAATGTTTAAAATCAGTTTTAAAATATCAGTAATTGACAGTATATAAGACATATTGTCTATTGGCAGTTTAGAGTAAGTATTGCTCTCTAGTTTGCCTATAAAATACGAGTAAAGGGAAAGAAAAGAACAGAGACAAATTAGAAGAAATGATTTGGTAACACACATAGGTAACGTGGACAGAACAACATAAGTAGGAGATAATAGTTCAAGATATGTAGAGCTCGTGCAGTTTATTTATTGTTGTTTGATGTATTTGATCACTAATAGCTCTTGCTTGCATATGGTCTTTTGGCGTTGTGAAAGATGGTTGGTAACAAGCAATCATGGTAAGTCAGTAGTTTGGTAAAAATATGAGTGTCTTATGCTGGATGCTGTTTTGCTGAACAGCTTCTCTCGTGGCTGAATCTGGCAATATTGGATAGACAGATCCATCTGCAGAATGAACAAGATGTATTCATGGTGCCTGATCTCGTCTCTTTTCTCCTGCGGCTTTTGTCTTCTGAATTTGATATCAGCACTGCCTCAAAAGTTGCTGTGCCATTCTTTGTTTTTGTTCTCCATGTGCTACGATCTGCAGCCAGATTTTCCGTTTCTTTCACTGATAGAGAATCCCTTAAGGAAGCCATGTACTCATCCTTATATCTCAGCACTGGTCTGTCTTTGGTTTCTTTCCGTCCTTAAGTTTGCCATACAATATTTGTTTGGGAATACAGTTGTTTGCCATTCTTCTTATATGTCCAAACCACCTGCATCTCCGACTCCTAACTAATAGATCAATAATAGCTTACCCAAACCTTAATGGGTTGTTACTTAGATGCAGGTGAGTTGTGGTGTAGTCTACAACGAGCGGTGATACCTTCTCCATTTCGACCCAACACATCCGACTTCAGCATAGCATCTTTGGTTACCGTATTGTTTTCCTGAACGTTTCCTACTTGACCGGTCTGGTTAATTTATATCCAGAGTCACCGCATTTCGGTGCTGTTGTTTACTGATCACTAAATAAGCAAGCAGCTGTGAGCCACATCCGATCTCAGCAATTGGCTCCCTAAGGCGTCTTGGTGCCGAAATGTCTTTTGACGGCTGGCCGTGTTTTATAAGCATGGCTATAATGTTTAAGTCAATGAGACACGACACACCAGTGATGGAGTAGCAAACAAATGCATAATGGCGACACATGCTATCTAACAGAAGATGTAAAACACCGTGCAACAATTATCTTAGTTATCCGATAAGAAGATTAGGAAGAGAAAATAAAAAGAAGAATAGGACGAGCAGAAAAGAAGAAAACTGCGGAAATGATGACGACATTGACAATGATGACAATAGCGAATAGCTCAAAGATCAGATTGTCAGTTCTGAAATCAGCAAAACACTAAAATCGTCATTAAAATTTTAAAAATGTTTATCTATAAGATGTGAAGGTCTCTGCTCTCTTTAGTTCGAGTGTCCAGTGCACTAAGATCCTTTGTTGTTCTCTTTCACACTCAACGTCCAAAACAACATGTACACCTTACGTTTATGGAAGCTTAACAGTCAAGATATTGAATGACAAAAAACCTGTTACATGCTGCCTGACAGTTCCAAGCCAAGTAGTTCTCTCTCTCTCTCTCTCTCTCTCTCTCTCTCTCTCTCTCTCTCTCTCTCTCTCTCTCTCTCTCTCTCTCTCTCTCTCTCTCTCTCTCTCCTCCTCTCCAATATTTATTATTTTAAAAAATACTTTAAATCTTTAAAGTTAAATCATTTGTTACCTTTGTGGTCTGCAAGAAGTTTTATAATTTCCCAGTTTAAACTAAAACACACACACACACACACACACACACACACACACACACACACACACACACACACACACACACACACACACACACACACACACACACACACACACACACACACACACACACACACTTATATTTATAATCAACGACAGCTGTTGAAAGTTCACTGGACAGCTAAAAAGACCAACGAGGACATTCTCAAAGAGACCAACACAAAAAAGGGAGCTCCTAAAAACATCAGAAAGAAACAATCAACATTGCCAGAAATTTCAAGAGAAGAGAAAAGTTGGAATAGTTGGAATGGTTGGAAAGAGAGGTCGTGGACGACAAAGAGAGAAAATATTATACAGTTTTAATGTCATGGCATGGAAAACAGTCAACAACAGAATTGATACCATGCGGTGTGGAGAGAAAATTGTGGAAGGACATATGTAACATAACATATAATGTAAGATACAAGACAACATATAATGTAACATAAAATATAACATATCATATAACATCACATATCACTTAAGATGCAAGACAAAAATGGAACATAACATATAACTTATAACATATAACATAACATATAACATAACATATAACATAACATATAACATAATATATAACATAACATATAACATAACATTTAACAACACATTCAACATCACATTTAACATCACATGTAAGACAACATATAATAGAGTTGGAGGTCGACGACCAGGGGGTCATGACCTAGACTGACTCACCTAAACTGGAGTGTCAAGGCCCAAACACTTGCCCTACGGGAGATCTGTTTCTGATGATCAGATGGCCTTTTGCTGCGAAGTTATGTATAAAGTATTTCCTATTACATACAGCACAACATATAACTTAATATATAAAATATCAGTTATCATTAAATATAACATAAGGCACCTTTAAGAGTCACAGAAGAGCAGTGGTTCATACAGCGGGATTTATTGAGGATAAGTGGTCGGTTTCAAATAGCCGGTCCACGGCTTCTAGGTGTACCCCGTCATAACTGGGTTGCAGAAATTGTCCTGGCAAAGCAGGGCGGCCTGACGTGTTACCGACCACATCACCCCATAATATGTATCGTTGGTAAAAAAAAAATATAGGCATATATGAACACGATGCTCCTCAAACGCTTTAACGACTGGAGGGAACCATTACTTTACTTTACTTTACATTACTTTACTTTACTTTACTTTACTTTACTTTACTTTACTTTACTTTACTTTACTTTACTTTACTTTACTTTGATTTACTTTACTTTACTTTACTTTACTTTGATTTACTTTACTTTACTTTACTTTACTTACTTTACTTTGATTTACTTTGCTTTACTTTACTTTACTTTACTTTACTTTACTTTACTTTACTTTACTTTACTTTACTTTACTTTACTTTACTTTACTTTACTTTACTTTACTTTACTTTACTTTACTTTACTTTACTTTACTTTGCTTTACTTTACTTTACTTTACTTTGCTTTACTTTACTTTACTTTACTTTGATTTACTTTACTTTACTTTACTTTACTTTGATTTACTTTACTTTACTTTACTTTGCTTTACTTTACTTTACTTTACTTTACTTTACTTTGATTTACTTTACTTTACTTTACTTTACTTTGATTTACTTTACTTTACTTTACTTTACTTTGCTTTGCTTTACTTTACTTTACTTTACTTTACTTTACTTTGCTTTGATTTCTTTGCTTTACTTTACTTTACTTTACTTTACTTTGCTTTGATTTACTTTGCTTTACTTTACTTTACTTTGCTTACTTTGCTTTACTTTACTCTACTTTACTTTACTTTACTTTACTTTACTTTACTTACTTTGCTTTGCTTTACTTTACTTTACTTTACTTTACTTTTTTGCTTTGTTTTGCTTACTATACTTTACTTTACTTTACTTTGCTTTACTTTACTTTACTTTACTTTGCTTTGTTTGCTTACTATACTTTACTTTACTTTACTTTGCTTTACTTTACTTTACTTTACTTTACTTTACTTTACTTTACTTTACTTTGTTTTGCTTACTTTACTTTACTTTACTTTACTTTACTTTACTTTACTTTACTTTGCTTTACTTTACTTTACTTTACTTTACTTTGTTTTGCTTACTTTGCTTTACTTTACTTTGCTTTACTTTACTTTACTTTACTTTGTTTTGCTTACTTTACTTTACTTTACTTTACTTTACTTTGCTTTACTTTACTTTACTTTACTTTACTTTACTTTACTTTACTTTGTTTTGCTTACTTTACTTTACTTTACTTTACTTTACTTTACTTTGCATTACTTTACTTTACTTTACTTTACTTTGCTTTGCTTTGCTTACTATACTTTACTTTACTTTGCTTTGCTTTACTTTACTTTACTTTACTTTGCTTTGCTTTACTTTACTTTATTTTTTTTTGCTTTCATTTGCTTTACTACTTTACTTTACTTTACTTTACTTTACTTACTTTGCTTTGCTTTACTTTACTTTACTTTACTTTACTTTACTTTGCTTTGCTTTGCTTTACTTTACTTTACTTTACTTTCCTTTACTTTACTTTGCTTTGCTTTTCTTTACTTTACTTTACTTTGCTTTCCTTTGCTTACTATACTTTACTTTACTTTACTTTACTTTACTTTACTTTACTTTACTTTACTTTACTTTACTTTACTTTACTTTACTTTACTTTACTTTACTTTACTTTACTTTGCTTTGCTTTGCTTACTATACTTTACTTTACTTTGCTTTGCTTTACTTTACTTTACTTTACTTTACTTTACTTTACTTTACTTTGCTTACTATACTTTACTTTACTTTACTTTACTTTGCTTTACTTTACTTTACTTTACTTTGCTTTGCTTAATTTACTTTACTTTACTTTACTTTACTTTGCTTTGCTTACTATACTTTACTATCCTTTACTTTACTTTACTTTATTTTACTTGCTTTACTTTACTTTACTTTACATTACTTTGCTTTGCTTACTATACTTTGCTTTACTTTACTTTGCTTTGCTTACTTTACTTTACTTTACTTTACTTGACTTTACTTGCTTTACTTTACTTTACTTTCCTTTGCTTTGCTTACTTTACTTTACTTTACTTTGCTTTGCTTTACTTTACTTTACTTTGCTTTACTTTACTTTGCTTTACTTTACTTTACTTTACTTTGTTTTGCTTACTATACTTTACTTTACTTTACTTTACTTTGCTTTGCTTTACTTTACTTTACTTTACTTTACTTTACTTTACTTTACTTTACTTTACTTTACTTTACTTTGCTTTACTTTACTTTACTTTGTTTTGCTTACTTTACTTTACTTTACTTTACTTTAATTTACTTTGCATTACTTTACTTTAATTTACTTTACTTTACTTTGATTTACTTTACTTTACTTTACTTTGCTTTGCTTACTTTACTTTATTTTTTTTTACTTTCATTTGCTTTGCTTTACTTTACTTTACTTTACTTTACTTTACTTTACTTTACTTTGCTTTGCTTTACTTTACTTTACTTTACTTTACTTTGATTTACTTTACTTTACTTTACTTTGCTTTGCTTACTTTACTTTATTTTTTTTTACTTACATTTGCTTTACTTTACTTTACTTTACTTTACTTTACTTTGCTTTGCTTTGCTTTACTTTACTTTGCTTTACTTTCCTTTACTTTACTTTGCTTTGCTTTTCTTACTTTACTTTACTTTGCTTTCCTTTGCTTACTATACTTTACTTTACTTTACTTTATTTTATTTTACTTTGCTTTACTTTACTTTACTTTACTTTGCTTTGCTTACTATACTTTTCTTTACTTACTTTGCTTTGCATACTATACTTTACTTTACTTTACTTGACTTTACTCTGCTTTAATTTACTTTACTTTCCTTTGCTTTGCTTGCTTTACTTTACTTTACTTTGCTTTGCTTACTATACTTTACTTTACTTTACTTTACTTTGATTTACTTTACTTTGTTTTACTTTGCTTAATATACTTTACTTTTTTTTGCTTTGTTTTGCTTACTATACTTTACTTTACTTTACTTTGCTTTACTTTACTTTACTTTACTTTGCTTTGTTTTGCTTACTATACTTTACTTTACTTTACTTTGCTTTACTTTACTTTACTTTATTTACTTTACTTTACTTTACTTTACTTTACTTTGTTTTGCTTACTTTACTTTACTTTACTTTACTTTACTTTATTTTACTTTACTTACTTTACTTTACTTTACTTTACTTTGTTTTGCTTACTTTGCTTTACTTTACTTTGCTTTACTTTACTTTACTTTACTTTGTTTTGCTTACTATACTTTACTTTACTTTACTTTACTTTACTTTGCTTTACTTTACTTTACTTTACTTTACTTTGTTTTGCTTACTTTACTTTACTTTACTTTACTTTACTTTGCATTACTTTACTTTAATTTACTTTACTTGCTTTGCTTTGCTTACTATACTTTACTTTACTTTGCTTTGCTTTACTTTACTTTACTTTGCTTTGCTTTGCTTTACTTTATTTTTTTTTTACTTTCATTGCTTTACTTTACTTTACTTTACTTTGCTTTGCTTTACTTTACTTTACTTTACTTTACTTTGCTTTGCTTTACTTTACTTTACTTTGCTTTACTTTCCTTTACTTTACTTTGCTTTGCTTTTCTTTACTTTACTTTACTTTGCTTTCCTTTGCTTACTATACTTTACTTTACTTTACTTTACTTTACTTTGCTTTGCTTTGCTTACTATACTTTACTTTACTTTGCTTTGCTTTACTTTACTTTACTTTACTTTACTTTACTTTACTTTACTTTGCTTACTATACTTTACTTTACTTTACTTTACTTTGCTTTAATTTACTTTACTTTACTTTGCTTTGCTTAATTTACTTTACTTTACTTACTTTACTTTGCTTTGCTTACTTTACTTACTTCCTTTACTTTACTTTACTTTATTTTACTTTGCTTTACTTTACTTTACTTACTTTACTTTGCTTTGCTTACTATTACTTTGCTTTACTTTACTTTGCTTTGCTTACTATACTTTACTTTACTTACTTGACTTTACTCTGCTTTACTTTACTTTACTTTCCTTGCTTTGCTTACTTTACTTTACTTTACTTTACTTTGCTTTACTTTACTTTACTTTGCTTTACTTTACTTTGCTTTACTTTACTTTACTTTACTTTGTTTGCTTTACTATACTTTACTTTACTTTACTTTACTTTACTTTACTTTGCTTTGCTTTACTTTACTTTACTTTACTTTACTTTACTTTGCTTTACTTTACTTTACTTTACTTTACTTTGTTTTGCTTACTTTACTTTACTTTACTTTAATTTTCTTTGCATTACTTTACTTTATTTACTTTACTTTACTTTGATTTATTTACTTTACTTTACTTACTTGCTTTACTTTCCTTTACTTTACTTTGCTTTGCTTTTCTTTACTTTACTTTACTTGCTTTCCTTTGCTTACTATACTTTACTTTAATTTACTTTACTTTGCTGCTTTACTTTACTTTACTTTACTTACTTAACTTTACTTTACTTTACTTTACTTTACTTTGCTTTGCTTATTATACTTTACTTTACTTTACTTTCCTTTGCTTTAATTTACTTTACTTTACTTTGCTTTGCTTACTTTACTTTACTTTACTTAACTTTACTTTGCTTTGCTTACTATACTTACTATACTTTACTTTGCTTTGTTTTACTTTGCTTTACTTTACTTTACATTACTTTACTTTTACTTTACATTATTTTGCTTTACTTTGTTTTACTTTACTTTACTTTGCTTTGCTTTGCTTTACTTTACTTTACTTTCCTTTGCTTTTTCTTTGCTTTACTTACTTACTTTACTTTACTTTACTTTACTTTGCTTTACTTTACTTTACTTTACTTTACTCTTTTTACTTTACTTTACTTTACTTTACTTTACTTTACTTTACTTTGCTTTACTTTACTTTAATTTGCTTTACTTTACTTTGCTTTGCTTTACTTTTCTTTACTTTGCTTTCTTTGCTTACTATACTTTACTTTACTTTACTTCACTTTACTCTGCTTTGCTTTGCTTTACTTTACTTTACTTTACTTTGCTTTGCTTTGCTTTGCTTTACTTTACTTTACTTTGCTTTGCTTTGCTTTACTTTACTTTACTTTACCCTGCTTTGCTTTGCTTTGCTTTACTTTACTTTACTTTACTTTACTTTATTTTACTTTACTTTGCTTTGCTTTACTTTACTTTACTTTACTTTACTTTACTTTACTTTACTTTACTTTGCTTTGCTTTGCTTACTATACTTTACTTTACTTTGCTTTGCTTACTATACTTTACTTTAGTTTACTTTACTTTACTTTACTTTGCTTTAATTTACTTTACTTTACTTTGCTTTGTTTACTTTACTTTGCTTTACTTTACTTTACTTTGCTTTGCTTTACTTTACTTTACTTTGCTTTCATTTGCTTACTATACTTTACTTTACTTTACTTCACTTTACTTTGCTTTGCTTTGCTTTACTTTACTTTACTTTACTTTACTTTGCTTACTATACTTTACTTTACTTTACTTTGCTTTGCTTAATTTACTTTTTATTTTACTTACATTACTTTGCTTTGCTTACTATACTTACTATCCTTTACTTTACTTTACTTTACTTTGCTTTACTTTACTTTACTTTACTTTACTTTACTTTTCTTTACTTTACTTTACTTTACTTTACTTTACTTTACTTTGTTTTGCTTACTTTACTTTACTTTACTTTACTTTACTTTGCATTACATTACTTTAATTTACTTTACTTTACTTGATTTACTTTACTTTGCTTTGCTCACTTTACTTTACTTTTTTTTTACTTTCATTTGCTTTACTTTACTTTGCTTTGCTTTACTTTACTTTACTTTACTTTACTTTGCTTTGCTTTACTTTACTTTACTTTGCTTTGCTTTCCTTTGCTTACTATACTTTACTTTACTTTACTTTACTTTACTTTACTTTGCTTTGCTTTGCTTACTATACTTTACTTTACTTTGCTTTGCTTTACTTTACTTTACTTTACTTTACTTTACTTTACTTTACTTTGCTTTGCTTACTATACTTTACTTTACTTAATTTTACTTTGCTTTGCTTACTATACTTACTTTACTTTACTTTACTTTATTTTACTTTGCTTTACTTTACTTTACTTGACTTACTCTGCTTTAATTTACTTTACTTTCCTTTGCTTTGCTTACTTTACTTTACTTTACTTTGCTTTGCTTACTATACTTTACTTT
The DNA here is from genome assembly GCA_032433765.1 of Megaustenia siamemsis. Classification (NCBI taxonomy): domain Eukaryota; kingdom Metazoa; phylum Mollusca; class Gastropoda; order Stylommatophora; family Ariophantidae; genus Megaustenia; species Megaustenia siamemsis. The sequence goes on from JAVIAB010000091.1 coordinate 29,223,085, forward strand.
ACTTTACTTTACTTTGCTTTACTTTACTTTACTTTACTTTGCTTACTATACTTTACTTTTTTTTGCTTTGTTTTGCTTACTATACTTTACTTTACTTTACTTTGCTTTACTTTACTTTACTTTACTTTACTTTACTTTACTTTGTTTTGCTTACTTTACTTTACTTTTTTACTTTACTTTACTTTGTTTTGCTTACTTTACTTTACTTTACTTTACTTTACTTACCTTACTTTACTTTACTTTACTTTACTTTACTTTTACTTTACTTTCTTTACTTTACTATACTTACTTTACTTTACTTTACTTTTCTTTGATTTACTTACTTTACTTTACTTTGCTTTGCTTTACTTTTCTTTACTTTTCTTTGCTTTACTTTGCCTTACTTTACTTTACTTTACTTTGCTTTGCTTACTTTACTTTATTGTATTTTACTTTGCTTTGCTTTACTTTACTTTACTTTACTTTACTTTACTTTACTTTACTTACTTTGCTTTACTTTATTTTACTTTACTTTACTTTGCTTTCCTTACTTTACTTTACTTTAATTTGCTTTGTTTTCCTTTACTTTACTTTACTTTACTTTAATTACTATACTTTACATTACTACTTTACTTTTTACTTTGCTTTGCTTTGCTTTACTTTACTTTACTTTACTTTAATTACTTTACTTTACTTTACTTTACTTTACTTTGCTTTGCTTACTTTACTTTACTTTGCTTTGCTTTGCTTTGTTTTACTTTGCTTTACTTTACTTTACTTTACATTACTTTACTTTTTACTTTACTTTATTTTGCTTTACTTTTTTACTTTACTTTACTTTGCTTTGCTTTGCTTTACTTTACTTTACTTTCCTTTGCTTTTTCTTTGCTTTACTTTACTTTACTTTACTTTACTTTACTTTACTTTACTTTACTTTACTTTACTTTGCTTTGCTTTGCTTTACTTTACTTTACTTTTTACTCTACTTTACTTTACTTTTACTTTACTTTACTTTACTTTGCTCTTCTTTACTTTACTTTGCTTTGCTTTACTTTACTTTAATTTACTTTACTTTCATTTACTTTGCTTTACATTACTTTACTTTACTTTACTTTGCTTTACTTTGGTTTACTTTACTTTACTTGCTTTGCTTTACTTTACTTTACTTTACTTTGCTTTTCTTTTCTTTACTTTACTTTACTTTACTTTGCTTTGCTTTGCTTTACTTTACTTTACTTTACTTTGCTTTACTTTACTTTACTTTACTTTGCTTTACTTTGCTTACTATACTTTACTTTACTTTACTTTGCTTTGCTTATTTACTTTACTTTACTT